>CACRXK020005892.1:0-26659 GCA_902702795.2 Paramuricea clavata
AGGGGCGAAACTAGCCCCTTTTAATTAGGGGTTGTCTGCTAGAATTGCCCTGCGAAAGCCGATGATGCTCTGCAGCAAAAATTTTTTTTTGGTCACTATCTCTCCCAAAAATGTTGGCAAGCGGGGGGGGGGGGGATGTCAAATATATTTTTCCGGAGACTCAAAAGAGGGGGGAAAAATTTTACCGAACATAAACCGTTTAAATTAAGTCTCAAAAACTTTTTTCCCACAAATTCCTGTTAAAACATGCATGAAACCCTTATTTTTTACCAATATCTGTAAAATTTAGGTCTATAAATTCTATTCAATTCCCTCTGGAAGCCCTGGAAGCTACTTAATAACTCTACATTTTATCATTTAAAATCTTTCATACACCCTTTTCATAAATGGCTGCCGATTAAAAATTCTTTTATGTGCATATAAATCGGCCCAACTAGATTCGTACTCATGTTATGATTTCAAAGGAATTTCTACCCAGAAACGAGGCTAGTTGGGTCAATTTATATGCACATAAAAGAATTTTTAATCGGCAGCCATTTATGAAAAGGGTGTATTGCCCTGCCAATCCAGATGATTTGCCCTGCCAATCCAGATGATTTACTTTGAGCCCCCCCTCAAGTTTCGCCCCTGGACAGCATGCATGTATAGCGCAACGTACAGTACTAAACTTTAGATAATTTTTAAACTATTCAACCAATATACTTCAATCAAACATGTTTACATTCTAAACTAAATATTTAATATGTCACGACTGACGTGCAAAGTCCATTCACTTTTGTTCATTTAAAAATTATTTTCTATCTTAACACGAGACACATATATTAGATATTTTTGTAGCCTGCATAGCAGGCGGTATTCGCGGGCACGAGAGAATGGCAAGCTTGAAATACCGCCTGCCCAAAAACTACACATTCTGAGTTCTCCCCGGCAGCTGGGTGCCGGAGCATTCTGATTGGTAGCCTGCGTAGCAGGCGGTATCTGATTGGCCAGAATGTTGATTTTGAATTTTTGATTGACAGGAGTACAGAATTAGAATAATTAGTGCTAATTTTAGAAGTTACTGTTGCCGACTTGCCGTATTTATAATATAAGCTATTGTTATTTTCGTAATTGTACCGATATATCGAGTGATGGCATACACTAACCAAAAGATAACGAATGTATTAATTGAGAATTAAGCGTTGAATTCTTTAATCTTTATCTGGAATCGGAAATCGCTTCGTCTTGAAGAATGAACAACGAATATCAATCCAACATTTGTTGCTTGAAGATGTGATACCGTGATAAAAGTGCAGATTTGAAGATACAGGCTCGTAAATGACACTCTAAGTCGTGTTTTTGATAGCGATTGGAACAAGCCTATTACAAAGTTACGTCTGAAGGGGCCGAAGTTGTGTTCGGCAAAAGGTATGGCTAGTCTATATTTTTGTTCAAACAATTGCGTAATTTGATAATACACGAACTCGCTTGACTTTCAAAGCTCATAAATCGCTATAATGTTGACATCGACTAAAACTATCGCTATGAATGAGGACATATTGTTACACTGAATCGAACGTGGTATTTTTGTCTTCATAGCATTGAATGAACCGAAGATATGAAACGTCGAAGTCGTGTATTTGCTCTGGTGTAAATACGTGAGTTTGACAAATAATTAAAATAAATACATTACTGTAAGATGGGCGGGACCATGCGGTAGGCGGAACTCAGAATGTGTAGTTTTTGGGCAGGCGGTATTTCTAGCTTCTACCGTTTGAAATCCTTAGAAGATTTTCTTTCGAAAGATCTGTAAACAAAGTCCCTACAACAAAAATTGGATGTGCTTACATAAGATTTGTAATGTTGTTGTCATGTTGTAAACAATTAACTTCTAAATTTCTGATTGCATAAATTTGATTTAAACATTTTCAGATAGCCTATTTCTCGAAGATTAAAAATATATTAAAATTTAACTTGTCTTGGAGCAGCAAGTATAGCAAATTTTGAAGAACAAATCAATTTCGCGCATTGAAATTAAGTGGTCTTAATTTATTCACACCCAAAAATTTGGGATGTAAAATAACGATGCCAAGGCTCAGCACGCACCTCTCAGCACGAAGGCTCTGGGGACGAGGTTGATATATGAAGCGCTGCACAATCCTCAACAAGGTAAGTAATGCGGGCGCGTATGATTTAATAGCATAATTAATACTGATAAAGTAATATTTTGAAGAATGAAACACCAGTCACGTAATTTTTTAAATGCTTCTAATATAACCCTTTCGACATAATTTGATTATTTTGCAACGTCTTTAGCATTATCGTAGACGAACAAAGATATCTAGTAAAGAAATAACAAATAGACAAACATTTCCCTAAATGATTTTTCAAGATATCTTCATTCTCATGATCCCTAATACAAGAACAACTTGTTGAAAATACCACCAAGAATACAAGAAATATTTCTAAGTGAGTAACCACCCACGGCGTACATATGATCACTAATAATTACTTTCCACGTCATGAAGTTCTAATTTTTTGTTTGATTTTTTCTGACTAATTTCTGTGAGCATGCAAGGCTACATTCTATGTTAATCATCATATATGTTGCTACGCATTAGTATAAATTCAGTATTGAAAAATGACATCCAAACCTTCTGATTCGCTTGATCACCAGTAACTCTGAGGCAATAGTTACTGATCAGACTGCTTGGGCGATAAGTATTGCTTTCAAAACAAGATGAGTGCCGAAAATCCACATGCAAACAAATAATTAAATAAAAAATTGAAGAAATTAAAGCACACTATTCCTCTAAAAGCAAAGGAAGCAACAATATATGGTGTTAACCTATTTCCGACAAACGAAAGCAGCTTTCAGATGCCTAAAACAATTTATTTGGCAATTTAAATCGGAAAATAAAAAAATCGGCCGACACTGTTCCGACAGCTGGATTCATTTAACTCAAAAGCGAAAGAGTGAAGCAAATTATATTTACAACGTTTGTATACAGGTATATTATTATTTTTCAATACTGATTTTATACTAAATTTTCATTTGTCACCTGTAATCACCTTGCCTTCGGTGATAATTGTTAAATAACGTTCAGAATATGCGCTATACTTCAATGTCCTCTCCTTCATCCTAACCCCAACATCGCAGTTTTCCCAGTGTATGATATCCTTTCTCTCCTTCGTGACCTGTATCACCAAATCTCAGCTCAGTAACAGGAAGCGTATTCTTGTCTGTCAGGTACCCACTATCCTCACGCCATGTTTTGTCATTGACGTTACAATTACATTTTCGCCCACCAGCGCAGGTGTCGGTCATTCCACATGCACATCCACTGCTATTAACTGCGGCTCCACCCCAGTAATTCATCTTCGAACCTTGACGCGATACCCACCAACCATAATGACTTCCGCCGTGTCGAATGGAGCTTCCACGACATTCATATTTTATAAACTGCTCACAATTCTTGGACAGATTCATAATTGCAATAATATGTTCCATAGAAATAACATATTTGATGCTCCATTTGTAAGAACCTGGTTCTTCATATCCGACCACGAGTGATCGCGATTCATTTTCGTGTCCAATTTCTGTCACACCAACGCCATCCCTTGAACTCATGTTACAGTATACTTGAACCAATGGCGATGAACTTAGTCCTTGGAGATTGAAGTAATACATTCCACTGCGAGTTGAAGGATCTTCTATCAACAAAGCTGAACAAGAAGCTGGTGTGAGGTTGACAATATCTGGAAAACATAAGAGAGGAGTAATTATTAAGATATATTACAACTGTTGTTAATTGCTCATTTTCTACTCCGAATATATCATGATCCACCTCCTAGCTTAATGTTTAATATTTTCAAAGTCCTCACCCCTTTGCTATGCTCCCTATCAATGGCGGAAATATTTGCCCCTTGTGCATCAGAGGGTAGCTGATGTGTATGTCATTGACAAGTGTTTTGATACAGCTTTAACTGCAATTTGAAAAACTGACAATACTTACGGGGTTTTAGTCATCGATTTAAAACAACACTTCCTTTTCATGTCATTTTTTTTAGATAGCGAAGTTTATTTTGAAAGCCAGTTCATTTTCCAAAATTTCTGTAAATTTTCAGTGTAGTTAACGCCCCCACCTCCCGCAACCAGATATCGTTCAGTTCGTCTCTGACACCGTGAAATATATCCATGGGCCCGCGAATATTGATGAACTTTAGACTTCCCAAATGCTTTCCATTTCCCATGTGAATGGTCGACCGGATTTGTTACCCGCACACAGGCTTACGACAGAAACGGTGCATCGCGCGGTTGGTTGGGGGATTAACTAGATATCCCTTCTTAATGTGTCTAATAAAATTCCGACAAAATGGTCGTTTTTTTCATGATTAAGCGTGCTCAACCGAGTTATCGAGTACGCGGGGTGTTGGGAGAGCACGAAAAAGCGTAAGAGTTCAAGTGTTCAATAACTCGATTGATCACAGGAGCAGAGCAGAGGAGAATAGTTTGTTTAGTAAACGAAGAGCCGTCTTCACCTTGTTAATATTCTAATAACTATATTTCTTTCCAGAATCCATAAAATTCCAATGTGTGTATTCAAAATGCATTTTATTAATGAAAATAATCGAATATAAACCAACCTATATACCAAAATATGAATTTGAATATTAATATACTCCACCGCCTTGCATAACCATACACTCGTATTTTCCATTAGAGTTTAATCATAATCAACCTGTATGCTGTTTACAAATAACAACATAAAAAACTTGATTTTACATGTATGGGTAAAGTCAAACACATACTATTCACGCAGAATATTAAAAATATAGTTACAAGATTGCATTTACAATATTATAAGATAATATTTACAAAATTTATACCAATAATATATTTAACAATTTAAGATTTGCCTACAGTATAGGTTAAGATTATATAAAAATTGGATGTTTAGACTAACTCGTCTCTTGCCACTAACGAAAGTTGCCAAATAGTTGAATGGGCATCTAGCCTGCGAGCAGGCTCTCTATGGGAAAAAGAGCCTGCACTGATCCTTATAACGTTTACGTGCATGCATCCAACACGTGGACGCAGAGCTCTGATTGGTTGATAATTGATTCAAATTAAGTGATTGACAAGCTGCCATAAACTACACTTCCCGTTTGTACAACCGACTAGGAACGTAAAGCTTCGGAAATGCAGGAATTTAGAGATAAAAGTATTTTGTATCCTTGTTGACTTTTGACAGTAAATTAATATAGTATTCATATAAAGATGAATACTAAAAGTTTGCATGCATTCTTGAGTCCTGGGCTTGTCTGACTCCTAGGCTAAGAATAATTCTTGAGAAAGATTGAACAAATTCGCAAACCGAAACCTAAGGTCGGCAAGGCAATATATCGCTTCTCTTTTATGAAACAATATTGAGAATTATTCTGATAATATTCATTGCATATTAAGCTTGTTTTACAATGCACACACACACATATATATATATATATATATATATATATATATATATATATATATATATATATATATATATATATATATATATATATATATATATAATTTGTTATCTTAAAATGTTTCAATTGAAACAAGAAATTGAAACATTTCGAGAAATGCGAGAAATTGAAACAAGGCGAGAAATTGAAACATTTTAAGATAATAAATTAATTCGCTCTGCTAAATAATTTGTAGTATTGAGCACTCTTTTATCTATAACGAAAAACAAAACTGTTTATATATATATATATATATATATTCTAGCACGAAGCAATTCCAAACAACTGAATTAGTTAGCGGGTAATATAGAACTTTAAAGTTAATGTGCCTACAGAAACATATATGCAGATTGTAATAAAAATTACAACTTGATATATTACACTGTAAAACCTAGCCTCGAGCAGTTTTAACTTTTTTACGATCTGTTATATGAAACTAACGAATAAATATATTAATAAATGGGGTTCAACTTGTGGTTCAACGTTCAATAAATATGTTTACAATACAATTACAAGTGTATTTCCGGTGTGCGCAGATTGGTTATTATTAATTGACCTGTCACATCCTAATTGAAGGGAGGCGCGCAATCATCATAGGGATCCTTGCAGGCTCTCTTTCCCCAAGAGAGCCTGCTCGCAGGCTAATGGGCATTTTTGTTTGCATCAATGTCCGTTTTTGTTTCAATCATTGGGAAATATCGCGAGTTTCTTAAGGACAGGAGTGTTCTTTAGGTATTGGTATCAGTTTAATTTGTTATTTTTGTCTTGAATAATCGGCCGATAATTTAATTTTCATTTAATTTAATTTAATAACTTTGCCGTTACATAAATTACAAATTCTGGCAGGGTCCCCACAACAGCATAACGCCAATTACTGAGGACCCAATAATAATATCCAACAGACAATGACAAATTAACAGTTAGACAACTAAACAAGTATGCATGCAAACCAACAAACTTACGTTCTATAACGCACTACAAAAAGTTAATGTATTAATAACAGCAAGACGCTGTATATACAAGACTACGCACATATCGACTTTCATTTATGACTTGAAATACTGTAATAGTCATTGGAAAAGCCAAAATGTTATTGTACAATTTCACATTGAGTTCTATCAAAGTTCTTTTACCAGAGAGAACAGTTATTTGTAGGCACTAGGAAGGGGGAATTTCGTTCTCGACCAATCAGCGCTTTTGTTAACATTTTTGCCCTAAGCCAATCAGAATGCGTAAAACGCTTCATCACATGTAATTTGTAAACAAAGATATGGGGTTATTTCAGAGCTTTTCTGCAAGCGATTTTTGTATTTTTTGCCATGAAATTCATATATGTTGTTCTTAAAAGAATTCTCCTCAACTTCCTCGTGGCGATTTTTGATTAATTGCGTCCTTGCGAAGATATGCGTCTTGAAACTTTGCCTTGCGCAAGCTTAAATACCACCCCTCGAATTTGTAGGTTCCGAACGGATTAGCGTTTTTAAAAGCCTTTCAAATCGAGGTTTGAGAGGTTTTATTGTTTAAAAGATACTTTTATCTTCATATTTTCACATTAACTTATTAATATCCTGTGTAACAAGCAAACAGGACATTTCCGGGCCTGGACAAGTTGACATGTCGATTTCTTGCCAAACAGCGTGGCGATCAATATGGCGAATATCTAAATACAGGAAATTTTTTTAATTTTTTTTGGTCTAAATGGGCTAAATAAACTCATCAAATATTTGGACTATAAGGACTTTCAAACTTATGCCAAGTATTTATTTGATTGATTAGCTCAATAACTGTTTCTTGGCTTGTTTTTCGTCGATTTCCACATTTTGTTGACTTCAGGATAATGTGTCAACATTGCGTGTTGCAGCCTGTGGACATGAATATTTTCGCTTGTTTGACAATAACACTTGTCTTTATTGGTTTTAATCCTTGATTGGCAATATATTCATTGGTCTCAGAGTCCTAAACTTAAGGAAGATGGATGACATTTGGACAGAATGATTTTGTTCAATGTTGCTGTTCAGGTATTAAAATTTATGGACATATATGAACTTCATTGTTTTTACTTCATCTGTCTCACTAGTCACAATTGGGCCCTGTTCATATTACCTCGCTAGGTGGCATAAGGTGGGAGATGACATTGGCCAGTATGTCCTATCCTATCCTGCTACTATCGGCTTGGCTAAGCGTGAGGTTTCCATTGCCAGAATCCTGGCTATATGTAAGCCAAGAAGTTCACCATAATACAATAAGCACTGTATCCCAAACAGGCAACATGATAGGCTTCAAGCATGTGTTCTGGATAGCCTAGATTATATAAACAGGTCCCAATAGATCCCGAAGCTATAATTGAAACATTTTAGTCCATAAATTTGTGCATTACCAGAATACCTGTGCACAAATTAATATTTTACACATATTATATAATAATGCAATCCAATATTAAGCTCCCAGTAACCTCACAAATAGGCCTCCCTTCCAAAAATCAGATCTCCCTTCCAAAAATAAGCTCTCCCTGTTAAGGGCTGTCAAAATGGGCCATGCTAGTTCAGCAAATATGGCTGGATTTTCTTTTCAGGGCTAGTTTGTCATTTGCCTCACTGGAGCCAGGCTAACCTGGCAACTGTTGTCAAGAAATTTGTGTGAAATGCTGGTTAATTTGTTAATGACAACAGCTTCAGAAGGCTTATATTAATCAATTTCTTACTTATTTGGGCCAAATTGTGTATTATAACATGATTTTTAGTCGAGTGAGCTGGTTTCCCAATGCAGGATATCAACTTGCTCAAGCAGATGCTGGGCCAATAAATTCAACCAGGCTGTTTCATGTGAGTGCAATCTCAAACATATGTAAAATTAATATAGCCTACGAGGCAGTATCTTACCATGGGCAGGTGTATATTTAGCCCATATAAATGGGCAAGACCAGCTTGCCGAGTGTGATATTATACTACTGACAATACCTGGTTGATTCTACAAGATTATGGCCTAAAATGTTCCAATTGTAGTTTTAGGATCTGCTAAGGGTCTGTTGATATGATCTGGGCTAGGCAGCATGGGACCCTACTGGCAAGTTCATGTTGCCTGGTTGTGTAGTTGGGATTCTGGCAACGGTTATCTTGTGCTTAGCCAGATAGTAGCAGGATATAGTATATCGGCAATACTGGCAAATGTTGTCTCCTACCTAGCCAGGTCATAACAACAGGCCCCATTTGTGACTAGTGTGCCAGATTAAGGAAGAAACAATTAGGGTCCTATGACTAAGCTATGAGTGACTTAGTCACTGTGACTATATATGTCCATAAATTTTGATATCTGAACAAAATTTTGATATCTGTCCCAAAGTCATCCATCTTCCTTAAGTTGAGGACTCTCAGACCAATGAATATATTGTCATTCAAGGATTAAAAACAATAAAGACAAGTGTTATGGTCAAACAAACGAAAGTATTCATGTCCGCAGGCTGCAAGACGCAATGTTGACACATTATTCTGAAGTCGGCTAAGCTCGACTAAATGTCGAAATCGACGAAAAACGAGCCAAAAAACAGTTATTGAGCTAATCAATCAAATAAATACTTGGCATAAGTTTGAAGTTCCATAGTCCAAATATTTGATGAGTTTCTTTAGCCCATTTATACCAACAAATTTTAAAAGGACTCTGAGACCAATGAATTTTTAGGACTCTGAGACCAATGAATATATTGTCAATCAAGGATTAAAACCAGTGAAAACAAGTGTTATTGTCAAACAAGCGAAAATATTCATGTCCAACACGCAATGTTGACACATTATCATGAAGTCAACAAAATGTGGAAATCGACGAAAAACGAGCCAAGAAACAGTTATTGAGCTAATCAATCAAATAAATACTTGGCATAAGTTTGAAAGTCCTTATAGTCCAAATATTTGATGAGTTTCTTTAGCCCATTTACACCAACAAAATTTTTTAAAATTTCCTGTATTTAGATATTCGCCATATTGATCGCCACGCTGTTTAGGAAGAAATCGACATGTCAACTTATCCCGGCCCGGAAGTGTCATGTTTACTTGTTACACAGGATATTAATAAGTTGATGTGAAAATGTGAAGATAAAAGTATCTTTTAAAAAATAAAACCTCTCAAACCTCGATTTGAAAGGCTTTTAAAAACGCTAATCCGTTGGGAACCTACAGATTCAAGAGTTGGTATTTAAGCTTGCGCAAGGCAAAGTTGGAAGACCTATATCTTCGCAACCACGCAAGTAATCAAAAATCGCCACGAGGAAGCTGAGGAGAATTCTTTTAAGAACAGCATATATGCATTTCATGGCAAAAAACCAAAAAACCGCTTGCAAAAAAGCTCTGAAGTAACCCCATATGTTTGTTTACAAACTTCATGTGATGAAGCGTTTTACGCATTCTGATTGGCTTAGGCCAAAAATGTAAACAAAAGCCCTGATTGGTAGGGAACGAAATTCCCTCTTGTTGTAGACGCTTTCTTGATAGATGACCAACTTGATCAGTCTGTTCCTAACCCTGAACACGGCAGATATAATTTGCAGAATGTAGAACGCTACTTCTGAACTTTTTCTCAGCTTTTTCTCAGCTAACTCTGACACTTTCAGAAAGCTATTACTTATCAACACTAAGCAAAA
This sequence comes from Paramuricea clavata, assembly GCA_902702795.2. NCBI lineage: Eukaryota > Metazoa > Cnidaria > Anthozoa > Malacalcyonacea > Plexauridae > Paramuricea > Paramuricea clavata. Next base: position 10,124 of record CACRXK020005892.1, read on the forward strand.
GTACATAAGGCGCGTTCTGCAAATTACACCCGGTTCCATGGGCTTACGGGAAGGAAAAAATTAGGGGGGTGGAAAGAAATTTGCCCGACTTTTTCGAATTGTGCCCAAGTTGTGAAAAAAAATTTGCGGAATGACTTTCCAAAATTGTTGCCGACGGGCAGGGAGGGGATTACGACAAATTCTTATTAGGGAGCATATTTTCCACAAAATTGACAAATTTCTCACAAAATTGATAGAATTTGTCCCATTTATTTTCATAATAAGCCAATATTGCCGGACTGTGAAGTGAATATTGTCCAACTGGCTTTGTTTGCCCAACACTCCCTGAACCTAACCTGAATTGTATGTGATAATATTCCGGTTGCTCACATGCTGAGAGAGTGCTGTAAGATACTGTAACTGTAAGATCAGTAAGATACTGCATAAGAATCTCAGTGGTTTATAGCTGATACTGTATGTGATATTATGTATAATATATTAAATAAAATTCAAAGTGAAGTATTTTAATAATTAAATATTAGGCCAATACGTGGATTAAATATTAAACTTAAATATTAGACTCTGTATAATTGTCAGCCAAATCAGTATAATTTGGATTGTCATTTGTATATAAATATCATATATGCGATGTACGATGCTTTACTGTAATAATATAAAGCCATCTTAAAATATATTTGGAGGTGAATTGACAGGATTGTTTTCACACATATATTTTCACACAAATATACATAACCAATTACTTTCGAGTTGTACTAAAAGATCAGAAGCATATACAGAGTATATAAAGCTCAGAACAGCGAAAATGTGGGACAGGTATGCCAGCAATATTAAAATGTGACAATACATTCGATCACAATTCGCTTTATATATAATTTAAAACAAATCTTAAACATACAAAATTTGAGATATTCTCACTCAAAAACATTTCATAAGAACATATTTACGATAATCTTCATTTATCTTACATAATTGAGCACAATTCATGCCATAAATGCAGTTGCGATATCGATCAACAGGATGAGCGATTTCATTCTTTCGATGAATAAACAGAACAGCAGCCGGCGAACAGGCTCTCTTGATAATTCCCCCCCCCGGGGGAAGATACAACATATTACATAACGCTCCGCAGCCTTTGCCAGGGTTCTTTTCAGCCCGCGGCCACAGAAAGAGAACCCTGGGTACGAGGTTGGAACAATGGCTATGGTCAAAAACTTTGCCTAGAAGCGTGGCATACAAATATGAGTAATCATGCTTTGAATAGGGATGACAGTGCCTCTTTGCCAGGAGAATACAATCATCTCATTGGCAGGTGACGTCATCCCTTGGGTATTTAGGAAGCCACGTTTGCATCTTTAGATCACCCCTGATGAAGACACTAGACTGGAGTGTCGAAACGTTGTGTCTTGGTTACAATTCGACTGGGCTTTAATCATTTATTTAAACCAGAATAGCAAGCGAAACACGATTGTTAAAACCTGGTTGCAGTGAACTAACAAACTTTAAATATTTCACGGTGTCGTTGGATGATGATCGTGTCGTTTTGTGTGTTACAAGGGTGACGGGAAGAGCAGACGTTTCTACAAGGCCATGGGTGATTTTAAAGAAGAGGATCAAGTCTGGATATTCATGCCAGTATGATACAGGAAGAAGATGAAGGAAAATTAATCTTGTCCTATAGTCCACGTCTGTAGAAAATGGCAAATATAAAATGAATTTTGTTGCGCGTCACTGAGTTCTTTCCAATATGTTGATGAGATCAATCGCCTGTGGTGCCCAAATTTGTGATCCATAGCCGAAATGAGAGCAAACCAGTGCAAGATACAGTGATCGTATTGGTGTTATATCTGTCACAAACATAGCGTTCATTTTGATATATCCCAGTAGTTTACCTGCTTTCGACACTTGTTCGGGTACTTGCACTTTCCACGTGAGGTTTGACAATACGCAAAGTCCAAGATCCCTTTCGGAGTCTGTCTTATCCAGATGCTGATCGTTCAACATGTAAGTTGACGTGATGGGTGTACTCTTCCTTGTTATTTGCTGCTGTTTACACATTTAGATTCATTGAACGTCAAACACGATATTGGAGACCAGTGTTCTAAGTGTCTGAGATCGTTTCGGAGTAACACCGCATCGCTTTGACATTTGATCGCCGAGAATACAGTAGCTTCGTATCATCAGCAAACATTGCTACTTTGCTGGTTGTTACTGAATCTGGAAGGTCGTTGACATGTAACAAAGACAGAATTGGTCAAAGGATGGAGCCTTGCGGGGCACCTGATGATATAGGAAGTGTGTTTGATGTAGCATCACGTACTGTGGCGCGCTGACGACGACAGGTTAAATACGAAGAGAACTATTTCAGCAAGCTACCTTCACAGCCGTTAAACAGTGATTCTCAAGGTGATGAATGTGAGTATGAAGTAAATGTTTTAAGGGAAAAAGATTACCCAATTGATTGCCGATGAACAAACTCCAAGGGTTAACCAATAGTTCCATGCATCCGATGTGTCCCAGAACCAATCAAGAGAGTCTTAAGTATGATTGTAATGTTAAAGGGAAATGGCAATATATGTTTTTATTTTCTCATTTGAAAGAACTTTGAAACTATGTATTAACTTCTTATACCGTTTTTATACATATCTTGCTTACTTCTACAAATATTTTGATCGAAAGGAATGAAATATCCGCCATCTTCAATTTTTGTAGATATGCGTGTCACGTCACAAGGGGGGTCACGCAATATTTGTATCCAGACAACCAGTATTCATTTTGCATTCAAAACCATACCCGTCTGACCTTCAAAATATCAGGATCACTCAAAACTTTTAAAACATTTACCAATCAATATTTGGTCGGCAACGAATATATTTCTATTGTTAATCCCTGTTGTGACGTCACCAAAACTGCCGTTAATGAGATCAAAAATGTATCCAAGATGGCGAACAACTCATTACTTCAGGTGAAATATTTCACGAACTAACCAATATATGAAAAATCGGTAAAAGAAGTTAATTTATAGTTTCAAAAATTCGTTCAAATGAGAAAATAAAAAATATATATGTTGCCATTTCTCCTCAATTAAGGTTGCCATAAAACCTTATTTAACTTTAGGCCAAATTTTCGCAAAAACGAAAAATCCTCAAGGTTACTTAACGTTGCCCCCCACAGCTGCTTTCCCTCTGACAGGTACGGTCCTCCCTTAAACACGAATGCAACGGAAAGTAACTGCCAAAGCCATAGATAAAATATCCGCCTGGTTTTTAAAACACTAGTATAACGATCTTATGTCAGCGGCACATAGTGTCGTAACCTGTAGCATTACTCAATCCAAATATCCCACTGCGTATACATGCAATTGTAACTCCGGTACCAAGAAGATATATCAACCGAAAGATATATATAACAACATCAGGAAAATTTCGGTGATCCCACATCTTGGTAAATTGTTAGAGAAAATACAATTGGTACTCAATTTTGACGATTTACAAATAAAGGTAAATCAACATGCCTTCCCTAAAAAATCAATCTATTGTTTCAGTCGTGATCTCAATGACCCAGAATTAGTTTGACGTAACAGATAATTCCAATACCGGACGAAATGGGGTCCATGTAACTTTCTTGGATTTGAAAAATGCCTTTGACCTTGTTGACCATAGAATCGTATAAACATGATTAGTGGAAAGGAATGTATCAGAGGCTTTCTGTACATGGCTGAAGTGTTTTCTTATGGAGTGGACTCAATAAGTGAATTTGCATTGCGTTATGTCTTCAAGCGCCTCATGGTCGGCTGCAGTTCCGCAAGGCTCCCTCATTTCCCCAACTCTATTCAGGATTCATACAAATTATTTGGAAGACGCATTAACAAACAACAACCCTACAAAATACGCACAAGTATGCGGATGACTGCACCATCGATGAAGTCGTTGAAAACGGAGCCCTCTCAAACATGCAGAAGTCGACAACACATTTTTCACCCATTAACTCTAAAAACGATAAAGCTTTTATAACCCCGTGCGCAACCCATTTTTAGTTTGTTGGAAAAGACACATCCCCTTGAGTTATTCATTGCTCTACACCATAAGCACCGAAACTGAGAAGTCATAATTATATAAAAAAAAATGGGAACTAATCACTAATAGCTGTTTTAAAGTTTGCGAAATTGAGAGCAATTTCAAATCGGTTCAGTTTTTTATACACCCAGTAGAAGGGACCAGAAGCGCCGACGTTAACGAAGGTAAGTTTTTTTATAATGATCTATTGATGTTTGCTATAAACGTAAGTAATTAAAGGCTACAATTGTCTCCAGCGCTGCAGATCTCGCCTATGTGGGCTGATTTGCTAAGCTGCTGAATACGAATGTATTATAGTAAATAAGACTTTCTCAACAGATTTTTGATCTACAATTTTAAAATTTACGTCTCTATGATCATAACTCAATATATAATTACTATACATGTCTTATCCAAAAGTGGGGTCTGGGGGTTTGAAATAAGTGCTTGCTTTATCCTAGATGGATTGCCGGCCAAGGCTTATGAGCTCCACATATACACAAAGAAATCTGTTTTAAGATGCCAGACATGCACTTGCCAGTTCATATTGTACTATAATTGCCTTATTTTGTGTCACAAAGAGTGGCACCATCCCATAATATATGTTGTCAGAACAGGCTGCCATGGTCTGTTTTGGGACATGAAATTAGACAACACAGTAAAACCCTGCGTATAAGAACCTAGAGTTTTTCCAAGTTAGCCTAAATAGGTTCTTATGTAAATGGTGCTTATTTGACTGTTCATGTTACAAACTGTAATTATATTTAGTACGTATATTCAGTATTTTTAGGGGGCATATATAGCCCTTGAGTCATGTTCGTGCTTATCCCGTTGGAGTTTTCTTTAATGTATATATATATATATATGTATATATATATGTATATATATATATATATATATATATATATATATATATATATATATATATATATATATATATATATATATATATATATATATATTTGTGTTAATAATTGTTTATAAATTATTTGTTTTACCATGCCATGCATATAACACAATTAATCTGTTAAGAAAGAAACATTCATTGATGTAAATCAAAACTTCACCAGTCTTTCCTGTGCATTCTGATGATATAGAGCGAAACAGGCATATATTTGCTAATTTAGCCGTTGTCCTCCGTCTAGAAGAGACATAATGAACCAACATCGCCAGAAGATGTGCCAAAATTGTTGAAGTTAATATTACATCATTTGGTGTCAATATAAGAGTGTCATCATTTAGTGTCAATATGAGAGTATATTAATGAATTCATATTTCCAGTTCATAATTTCAAAACATACATTTTTATACACAAAAAAATGAATATTATCTTATCGTCTCGTCGCTGTCGGTTTCTTGAACTCTTCTGTCGTTGAGTATCTAAAAACATCTCCATAGATAGCGCGCACGAGCTTGAACAAAAGCTGTTTATCCAGCTTTTTCACAGTCAAACATTTCGCTCTTGGCTTTGCCACGAAGACAGGTCTGGAACTGTAGCCACATTCTCAATCACACTCGATTCAAATTCGTCAAGCGAAAAGCTTTCCACAAGTACTTCTGTCATAATTGCAACAACACTGCAACGCAGTCTCGGGCAACATGTTTCGAGGGAGTGATACCGCATGAACTATTTTCATCATAGACACAAGCTCCAAAGGTAAACACAAATTATTTGAACTCACCCCTTGGGGATTCCGGTTCGCTGATCCAGCTGTCGATCTATCAAGTCAAGGTTCAAAGCGGCCTCTTTATTTACTAGTTTTAGATTAAAAAGTTACAGTATTACAATTACAATATTGTGTTATTGTGCGCAAAAATTTCCAATGTACAAATGTACAAGAAATGCAGCGAAGTATTGTCAAAAATTGCACTCCTCGGTCGCAAATTATGTGGAATGTTACTTTAACGTATTTTGAACTCAGCATGTACTTCAATAAAATTATATAATTAATGTGGATCAAAATTCAAAACAAAAAACGTAAACAAAGCCCGCGCATGCGCAGAAGGGGCTGCAACCTACCTTTAAGATATTAATTCGCATGTAACTGTATTGAAAATAATTATATTGTATCTACAGTATTATTGACCCAGATAAATTTGGGAAAATGAAAATGAAAATTTGAAGAAAAAGTGAAAGATCTAGAGGTCACGAACGCTTGTACCTGAATGAGCATTTTACGCAAGTTCAACCGCGAATTCAAACCATGTGATTCTCTCACTTCTCTTTTCCAGCTAATTTTAGGAAACAAAGTGTGAAAGTCAACTGTGGAGGCAACACGCTCAGGCAACTTAAAAAGAATCGAAGCAATTATTCTTTCGGTTATTCGCCAGTGAATTTTTCCAGCTGATGTTGTAAGTTAAATTAGCACGCCTTCAATTTGCGCTGTATATATTTACCCAAAATATGTATGTTCTTATACAATTATGTCAACTTGAACAGCATCTTATAGTGGATTATAACTGCATGGGATGCACCTTAAAAAGACGTCGAGGCTAGTGTGTTAAGTAATAGAGACACACCAAGATTAACTGTCATTCTGTTTCAATAAAACGATTTTAAATATTAATGTTTTCGTGCCGGTATTGGGTTGGTATAAGACAACTGATCAATCACAAATACAGAAAGATAATTCTCATTGCTTGATAGCAATCATATTTACCTTTTGGAATTAAGCACATTCCATTGTAATCCTACAAATAAAAGTGTAGTGGTTAATTCCTGGGTTGTTTCATTTTAAGTAATAATTACACAAGAAAAATTATTTAAAACTGATTATAACTAAGAGCATTGGAATTAACGCAACAAGAGGAGAATCGGACGTTGAAAAGAAGAAGAAAAGCAAGATGGAGATTTATTGACAACATAACTTTTCATTTGAAAAGTCTTAATTAGAAATCGCACATGATCAGAACATTTTTAAATAAAACTGAGGCATATATTAAAAAGTTACTGACAACGAATGAAAACAAGCGAATACGAAGGTTTTGTCGAAGGGTGTATTAACGTATATTTGGCAACTGTATATGGTTTAATTAAAAGAATAATGTGGTTTCCCGTACAATTCCAGGAAAATAAGAAGAAAATATTCTTGCTTTGGGAACAGTCAAGTTTTTACGTGAAAGAAATGGATGTCGTTCAAGGCACATTTCATGGATGTTAAAATCTAATATAAAAACCAATGCGCCACATAGCTTGACTGAATTATCCAAAATTAGCAATAATATTCATCGTAACTTAATGAAACTCTAAAATCCCGAAACATATAGGCTAGTGGCTGTACGTTTTGCCAACTGACACTGCTTATGCTCGTTTGCATTCGCAAGCCTTTCTACATCTTAATCTTCTTCATTTTTATCTTGCTCCTTTATATTCTAAACCCTCAAATATTTCGTTCTTAAAATGATTGTGATTTATTATGCATATTGGCAAATATTTCTTTGCAAAATTGCTGTTAGTGTGAAAGTACAGTAGTACAAAAAAATTGGAAAATGAGAGTCAAACTTGTGACTTGTTGTAAGAAAAATAAAATATTTATATGTTTCCATAGAAAAGGAAACAATTTTGCTTTGAATTTACGCGTATTATGCATTGTTTAAATGCTTAAAAAGTTGTATAATGGTATGTAGATTTTGCATTTTATTGCATATAATTATTGTATAATTAGAAGTGAAATTACGTGAAAAGTGCTAGTGGTATTCAAGTACTGTTGACGTATGTATATATACAGAATGCCAGATAGCGAGAAGGACGAAAGTTAATTAGCTAGTTTGACGCGCAGGACCTTTTTGAAGACCCCTTCTTTTCATATGTCATGGAGAGGACTGGGTATAGAGATGTGTTGTCTCTTCAGGGATATCAAAGACCAAACTCAGAACAACAGATTGAGATTTCGAGAACGTTTGGTTCGTGTCATAAGAAAGCTAATTCTGAAAGCTAAAAGTGCAAAGGAGTGTCTGGCACCAAAAATCTCATTGATTATAGTTAGAAACGTAAACAAGTAGAAATAGATATTTAAAGACTGAAGACAAGGTAAAACGTTGTAAGAACGAGAGCAGTGAAACAGCGCGCTCTAAATTTAATAACTGCATTTTTTCGTAAGGAATGACTTTTTGGCTTAGCCTAGAGTATATAATATTTGCTTTATATTGTGAAGTATATGGTGTGTGAGCTATTGTGTGATGATATAGTGTGATATTAATGTTCCTATATAAAACAATGCGTGTGATTACATACAAATTGTTTGTCAGTATGCAGAGAAATTAATTTGTTATAGTGTTGGTTGTATCTACATATATGCTTGTTAGTAGGGTTGTATCTAGATACATCCTTTCCAGCAGAGATGCTTCCAGATACAATCCTACTAACAGGGATGTATGTAGATACAACCCAGAAGATCAAATCAATTCAATTTATCGCCCCGCCATTCCCTGCTTGATATCAAATCCCTCCCCGTGCTTTTAGAACGTCAGCTAAATGCTGGTTTGTGAATAACAATGGAATCCGACTCAATCATGTAACATTTAGTAACAACAATCTTTATAGACCTTTAATATTAATGTTCATAATGAAAGCAAAGTAAATAGCTATAGTCTCTTATATTCATGTAAATTGGTCTCCATTATCTATTTTTGCTTCTTTAAAATGAGGTACTAGTAAATGAGGGGCAATTCACATACAAATGAATCGAAAGATAGATTGAATAATTGATCTAATTAAAAAGTGGTCCTTGGTAAACATAACTTTAAGATCTGACAGAACTGTGTTTTTAAAGACACGCTGAAAAAGTGTACAAATTCAGGGGTATTTTTCGGGGTGGGTGTGGGGGGAGGATAGAGATTCCAAAAAACCCCGAAAATAGCTAAATTCGGGAGGAGAATATGAATATGAATATTATTATTAATATATTATATAATAATAGAATATGAATATTATTATTAATATTAAACTGGTACAAAGTGGTAATGCGTACTGTATAATCTTGAGTATAAAAATGGATAATCACTTCGAGGTGCAGGTGGTGAACCCAAACATAATTTTTATGCTCTCGCTTGGCAATAGGTGAGCGTAGGAAATGACGTCTGAGTTTGCGATATTCTCCCCAAATAAAACCCCCACTGGAAGTTGGGGGGAGCTCCCACCCAAGTCCCAAAACCTCATATATCCCTGAAAATGACATATTACTATATTATATATATATATATATATATATATATATATATATATATATATATATATATATATATATATATATATGTGTTTATCTATTTTCTAAATAAAGAGCTAGATTCGGGGTGGGGCTGCAAAATTTATGCTCTTGTTTTGCCTGTTGGAGAGAGCTTTAAAAATTCTACCTGTCTTAAGAGGGGGAAAAATATTATAACTGTAAAGTTTCTCCTCAGTCCTCCTTGTACAATAAATAATGAGCGGTCCCTATAGAACAGTCGCCAAAGGTTACGCCCGGATAATCAGTCGAAATTTTAAACTTAAATGGATTACAATTCTCCTAACCTTCCTTGGGTTGTTGAAAAAAATATAATCATAGGAAGCATTATTCTCTAGTTCTTTTTCGGATGTATTGTAAACCACGTTATGTAGCATTTCACAATTTCGTTCACTCCGTTTAGCAACAATCTTTTTAAAGTTGATTGACCTGCAACATGGCTCTTTGACACATTCCATTGCGCAATTTATCCAATGAGTGGCAGCTGTTGTCATGTAGACTGTCGTGTTAAGCCTGGAACCTGCACAGGAAACAAAAAGCAGGTTAAGATTTTCTAGTTATTTTTCTTTTACCCCTAAAAAAAACTCATTTTATCACGTGTGCTGCTGCACAATGTGATCTTTGGAGGAGTTAATTAATTGGGCCCTGTACTTTTCAAAGGGAGCAAATGAATTGAAATGCAATGACGTTGCTCACAATTTCATAGGGCTCTTTGCAGTATCGGATGATTGAAAGGTTTAAAAACATTGCCTCAAGAGAGAAATTGGTTATTAGTGGCTTCTCTCATTGACCCTACATACGCAATGATTTGGAATGTGATAGATATAATAGGCGTTTCTCATTTTATAATATTCTGACTTCAATCTCAATACCCAAAATTCGAACAATTGATCTATCCATTCCTAGTTATGTGATTAGTGGTGTTAGTCCGATTTTGCAGATGTTTTATTTTTTTCGAATAAAGATAAGTAAAAAATCTCTCCCCTGCACAACATTATATTATGTTGCGACTCTGGAGTTACGCCGATAAAGATATACTGGACCAAAGTGTGAAATAGTTTGGACTGCTGTAAAGCTTTGAATTAACCCCTCATAACAGTATTTGATATCATAAGTAGTATCTAATTAAAAAACGAGCAGGAGTGTTTTATTAGGTTTAAAGCCGCGAGCGCGCAGCGCGAGTGGCTTTAGACCTAATAAAACACGACCTGCGACTTTTTTAATTAAATGGCTTCAAAAACGTTTGCATAATATAAATCAAATCTTTATATAAAAATCTTTCTATAAAAATCTTTATATAGTTTGCATGATAATGGTCTTTTGTGAAAGTGTTCTTTAGCTGGTATAAAGACGTATGCACGTAACTAATTTCTTACTCAACTACTCAAGTTTGGATAATTGCTTCATGAATTATTAATGATTTTTGAAGTCGTATTTAAAACACGAGAAGGAGTGTTTTATCATATTTAAAACGCGAGGCGCAGCCGAGCGTTTTAGATATGATAAAACGCAAGTTCGAGTGTTTTGAATAGCTTAAAATACGACCACAAAAGAATACTCATTAGAATGAACAATTATATAATCATACTAATTAGGATGAACAACTATATAAAGAATAGTAATGAAGATGAGTTTTATCAGATATAAAGTCACTCTACGTGACATGTTATAGCTGACATGATTTGCCACAAGGTTTGAATTTTTAATGAGTATTTTGACTACGTTAAACATGTATTACACTCACCTTCATAAGTTGCATTATAACAAAAGCTCACCAGCGCAATTTCATCATCTTTCCCATTTGCAAAAGTAACGAATGGTACAATTAAGAACATCAAATTGTATTTCACCAACATTGCTCTTGTCAGTCAGTACGATGCTTCAGATATAAAGCAGCTGCTGATATAATTTGCCTAAAAAAAGAATAACGTTAACGTTGAGGAACCACCTATTCAATTGTGCCAATTTTCCCAACATCGCGGCTGTACAGGCCTGCATATCTTGCAAACATGGCGCAAAGGATGAACCCTGTTTGTTTTAGCGATAAAATTGCTTGTATTTCACAAAAACATTGGTTCCATATCTTCTCTATTTCGCATGCATTTCAATTGAGCATGCATGATAATCTGCAACCATTCTGAAAGTTTGATAAAAAATCCTATTGTGTGCGACATTTTTAAATGCATGCATGCAGATCTTGAAAGAAAATAATATTTTTTCTAACTAAAATCCCGAGTATTAGTAGTGATATATTTCCGTAATACAGCCTGACGACATAGCTGAAACCTTCGGTTTTGGAAAAGAGAAGATTCGGAGGGAGAATGGTCCTGTTGATGCACACTGGTGAAACAAGAGAATCGGGCAACCTCGTCGCAAGACAATCGCCATTGCGATGGGTTGTTCTTCGAGAAACATCTGAAAATTGTGACATCAGCCAGGTCTTCAATGTCAAGAGTTCGAAGCCAATCGATTTGACTGACATTTGGACTACCGACTCGATGAGGGTTGAAGGGAAGTTGTGTTTGTGTGAAACCAAGAAGATAAATCCGAACGAATCCCGAGAAGTGAAGATCATAGAAAGTTCCTGCCAAAAGGTTGGTAACCAGTGGTTAGTTCCATACGCGTGGGTCAAAGATGCGAGTGAGTTACCTGATAACAAAGCCCAAGCAGAGAGGAAGTTAGAAGCTACCGAACGTATAGACTATCCAAAAATCCATGCACAGGCGTAAGACAAGCAGATGAAAGAGATGAGTGAAATGAACTTTTCCCGAAAATTGACGTGAAGAATTAAAATCATACGAAGGTCCAATCCACTATACATCCCACCACGAAGTAGTCAAACACGAGAAAAAGAGCACGCATTTCCGAATTGTTTTCAATTCCTGCGCATCGTATAAAGGGCATCGCTTAAACGACTACTGGATGAAAGGATCTGATCAACTGAACAATTTGGTTGGAGTATTTTTAAGGTTTCGAGAAAACGATGTGGCCATTAGCGCAGACGTGTCCAAGATGCATCACCGCGTCTTAATCCGCGAATGAGATGAGCTTGTTCACAGGTATCTCTGGAGAAATATGGACACAAAAAAATAAATCGAGCGCCTGATGTGTATGTCAAGACGGTCCTGGCATTTGGTGATACACCTGCGCCAGCCATGGCACAGACTGCTCTGCAAAGACCGCTACAGAAGGAGAGAAACGCTATCCTGAAGCTGCCGAAGTCCTCAAGAAGATAACTTACATGGACGATATATGCGATTCCGTTCACGCTGTGGAACGTGAAGCTAAACAACTGACGACAGAAATTGATGAAGTTCTTCAAAACGGTGGTTTTACTGTCAAAGCTAGATAGCTTTCATATCGGTCATTAAAAGAGGACAATGAAAGCACTACGGAATGAAGTGAATCGGAAATAGCCCGCGTGCAGGCCCAAGGGAAGAATAGTGGGCCTGCAAGCAAGGCCCGGTATTTTGTACTTTCCGCGTTCGCCCACGAACGCGGCATTCTGATTGGCTGTTTGCTGCTGGATTCTATAATTAGAACAGTGATTCATCATAAAGGCTCTCGATAAGCTTAAAATTCGAAAATTGATCACTTTTTTCGATTAAAAATGGAATAAGAACAGACTGTTTATTGTTTACTTGAACGAAGAGATGTTTTTTCCGTTATGCCAATGGAGATTGCTTGTCGTGAAGTGTTGGAATAGCAACATTACGACTGGGGTAAACTGTAGTATAAACTTTTACTTGAGTTTCATTAATTTCAAACAGAGTTGATATGTTATATTTTCGTTATATGACTCTGTTCTTGCACTGAAGAAAACAGCGCTTTTCGCGGTGAAGATTTAGAGGCAGTACGTTGCATGTAAGGCTATTCGAAGCACTTTGCGATTTGCAAGGCTTCGCTGAGAGAGCGAAACAAGAGATCTAGACGGTAATTGTCGTTTGAAACGAAACGATCTGGACTCTGAACGCTCTCTTCTTTTGTAGAGTTCTTTACCAAATTAAATAACAGAAATAAATTTCGTACTTTCAGGCGGCAACAAGAATTGCACACACGATCTGATAAGTGAGACAATTTATTTATAACCGATGGCGACAGCGAAGCAACAATAATGCTAATGTGGTCGCACTCATTGAAGTTTGAGACTGGTTTTCTGTTGAATTTGTCCTAATTTGCCTGTTCCGATTCTAGTTGAAAATAAGCACTTGCAAATTTAGCAATTACTGACTGCGTTGCTTGTTTATTGGAGTTAAAACACAGCCATTTACACATTGTTTCTATTTTGAATATAGCAGAGAAAACCTCGCGATATTTTAATGCGAGTTTGTTTGTTACTATTTGGGTTCCTATCATTGCTTCTTTTTTGTATTTGCGAAGCAGATATATTGCCATCGTGCGCGTACCGGAAGTTTGTAAGCGTGCTCATAGCCAATCAACGACAGCGTATAGATGAAATGACGTATTGATAAAAATTTCAAAAAGGCGGTTTACTGAAGGGTGAAACAAAAGGCAATTTGTGAATTTACGATTCACATTGTAGATCAAACGCAGTTTAAAACAAAGTCATTTTACTAGTCTGAATATGGCAAATGTCGATAGTGCATTTTTGGCAAGCATTTGAAGGGTTTCATCATTTAATACGCAGTGGAAATGAAATGATTCGCAATTTTTGACAAGAAAATTATTGACTAATGGCATTGAGAATACTATTACGAAACTATGAAAGTAATGATTCTTCCATATGTTGCCGTTGTAGGTGTATATCGAGTTGTAAGTGTTGATGTTTATGTACTTCTCAATTTAACATTTTCATTGGTGACTTTAGTTAATATAAATTAGTTGAATGAAACCAATAGAAGGCTATATAATTTCGTAAGGTTACATAATTTCTTTATCAATTATCATAACTATAGACAATTGGTGTCTGCTTTCATTACAGACTTTGATAGATCATTTTTATACAAATTTAGCAGAGTCAGAAGCTAAATCACACATATTGGAAACATTTCTCTTAAAGCACTTTATAGCAGTATGTGCATTGAATAATTGCTTTCATTAAAGAAAAGCCAAAGTAATAGTGGTTGCATAAAGAGCAGAGATTCAGTTTTAGATTGGAATATAAATACTTCTTGTAACAGTTGCAACCAGTCATATATAATTATCAACTTGCAGCATATAACTATATATCCTGGAGGGGGCATGTAGTAAAACACTGACTACCGGAACACCGGAACACCACCATTTCGTTTGGGGTTAATGTTTGGGGTTAGGGTTAGGGTTGGGGGTTAGGGTTGGGGTTAGGGTTAGGGTTGGGGGTTAGGGTTGGGGTTAGGGTTAGGTGGTGTTCCAGTGGTGTTCCGGCGGTGTTCCGGTGGTGTTCCGGTGTTCCGGTAGTCAGTGTTTTACTACATGCCCCTGGAGGGGGTGCTCCCTTCTTCACCCACCCTGATTTCTGCAACTGAATGTCATTGCCAAAAACACCAGGCAAGCAATTTATATCCCACTTCACCTATCCTATACTACATTGTCTTATAATCAACAACAACCATATGTCATAATGGGATCTTATTTATAGCACAAAATGTACAAAACTAACATAATATTCTGTTTAGTGGATTTTTTTTTTTATTTTTTTTATAAACATATTTTATTAAAAATATAATGTGTTTGCCCCAAAAGCGCAAATGGCTTATCTAGGGGGCTCACACTAACTTTACAATTTTTTTGTGGGTTTATTAAAAAAGGAAGAAATACTCAACAAATACTTTACAAAAACATGCACACACACAAATTACAAACATGCTTTTGAATTAACTATGACTTAGAGAGAAGCGATGTGTTGAAAGGATAAAATTCTGAATGACTTTAAAAAAATTACAATTATCATCAAAACTTAAATCCTGAATACCATTAAGAATATACCACAATTTTATCCCACCGCTACTCTCCGACCATTTATTACCACAAATCCGCTGGGCAGAGGCAAGAAATATGTTACGTTGAGCAGCGAATCGGGAGCAAGACAAGAAATAGTGATGGACAGATTCATTGCTTCTGCCACAAACACAAACGGGTGATGGACAACAGTTTATTCTACACAAATATTCGTTCAAAGCATGGAAACCAAGTCTAAGACGGGTATGTAAAATGGACGATCGACGAGTAACAGAGACATCGTACAACTTATTATACTTTGAACAACCAAAAACTAATTTAAGACGAGCTTTGAAATTGTTAAACGAAGGTGCATTTCTTATATCCGCATCTAGTGAATTCCATAAATCTATTGTAGAAGGAAAAAAGGATTGCCTAAATCTCATTGTTCTACATAAAAACGAGCTAATATTTTCATTTGAACGTAGAGAACGACTAACTCTTTCTCCTACAGTGATAGGCAATACGTCTACTAGATAAGAGGGAGAAATATGCTTAGTAATTTTATAAAAATAATTTAATTTGTGCATTTTTCTCCTTACACTGAGATTCTCCCACCCAAGCTCATTCCTCAACGCTCTAGCACTTGTACCCTTAATAGCACCTGTTACGACTTTTGCACAATCATACTGAATACTATCCAATAATTTGGGCAATTATCCCAAATTACGTCTCCGTACTCCATTAAAGGTCTAATTAGACTTTTATATAAACATGTTAACGTAGATCTATTAACTTTGTATTTAATCAATTTTAACATATTTAATCTTTTGGAAGCCTTTTCAAAAATGTTCTGTATATGGCTCCGCCAGGACATGTTATTTTGAAATATAAGGCCAAGATGGGCATGGCTTTCGACCTCAATTATACAAGCGCCGTCCATAAGCAAAGCAGGATGATCAGGTTTATTAAGTTTAAGAGAAAATATAATACTTCGACATTTTGACGGATTCATGGTAACAAGCCACTTTTTAGACCAATCCGATATTCTAGTTAAATCTTCGTTCAAATTTGCAGCAGAAACATTCACATTTTGGACAATTTCAAAAAGCATGGTATCATCAGCATATATAAACGGTCTGGAATCGAGATCTGTAGTAATATCGTTTATATAAATTAGAAATAGAAGGGGGCCGAGAACGGACCCATGCGGTACACCAGACTTAATACCTGCCCAATCAGATGAATGGCCTTCGATCGTTACGCGCTGCTTTCTATCTTTGAGATAACTTTCTATCCACATTAACAGTGGACCGCGAACACCCACTGCCTTGAGTTTTACTATTAATCCAGCATGCCAGACTCTGTCAAAAGCTTTACTAATA
>CACRXK020005893.1:0-26653 GCA_902702795.2 Paramuricea clavata
AAATTCACAGTTCCGGCAAAGCCTGTGCCAGCTCGGAAAGACAACAAACTTGCACATGTGATTATCAATGAAGATAGAGACAAGAAGTTTGCTAAAAATCAGGTAATGTGGTGATCCATTGTGTTAGAACAATGATGCATTGTTCTTAAGACAATGGTTATATTGTCTTTATATTGTCTGAGAACAATGCCTTATATATTGTCTGAGAATAATGCTTTATTGTCTGAGAACAATGGCTTCATTGTTTCAGAACAATGACTCTATTGGCTGTTCAATATTTTACTATCAATGTGTTTTTCATTTTAGGTTAGCCAATTGCCGTTCCCATTCACATCACGTGATCAATGGGAGCGAAGTGTGCGCGTTCCTCTAGGAAAGGACTGGAACACCACCTCAGTTCACCAAAAGCTGATCAAACCGCGTATTGTGACCTTGCCTGGGACAATTATCGAACCTATCAAACCAGCTAAAGGAGTACAGCGATCAGCTGTTGTTGAGGACAGCCGTAAACAACGTCACGGTAGAAAGAAAGGCACCAAAACAATGGGGTCTGGTATTGAAATACACGACTAATGATGTCATGCATATCCTTGAATATGATTGGATGTTAATGAAAATTTTATAGATCTCAGCAATTAAAGTGTATTACTGTCGTTTGCTTGAAACATTTTCTATTCTCTTGTTTGTAACAAGCATATGAAGGTTTCAGAGGTTGGCTGATATTTTGATTTGGGACTTTTCATCGTTCGCTGGCAACGACGGTACATGACTAAAACACTGATCTTTATACGTTTTTTCTTCACTAGAGTGTTGACCATCATTTTCAAGCTCGTTCCCAGTCTTGTAATGTCCCCCTCGCAAATATTGCGCAACAATTCAACATGCATATTTAAAATTTTTGTTTTTACTGAATGAACTTGTACCGCGCGTGGCTTTTGTTTGAAAATACATCGTTCTATAAAAGAATAGAAAGTTATTTGTAGCTGCTACAATTTTTAAAACTGTGCTCTGTAAGGTATAATTTTTTGAGAGCTGTCTGTCGTATGTCTATTAATTTTGCCGGCGGGTTTGAGGGCATGTGAGTGATTGGACTTTCGGACTGCGGAGGAATCGTGTGTTGTGTTCTGGTATTACCTGTAATTTCCATTAAAAGTTCAAGCTTTGGTATGTATTTGCTATTTTTTATGTATTTTTTATTAGAGCAGAGTGTAAAAAATAATTATTTCTGCTTTGAGAAAATTTCTAATAACGTGTTGCAAATATGTATAAATAATAAATTTTCTTCTGTCTGTCCCACATCTAGCTCTTGACAAGCACTCATTTGCTTTATTTGTTTGAGTCAGCAGTGCTGCAACAAATGATAGCTGACTTGATATGTTCTCTTATAATTTCTGATACTGTAACTGCCAGTTGCCAGTTGGTTGACCAGGAGTTGCACCATGGCTGTCACCTGGTTTCCATTTGGTTGTGACATTTGTTAACATAAGTTCTCTGTAGGTTTGCATGGCAATATAAAAGATATAATACTACCATTTGCAAACAACTGCAACACCCAAACTTTTTTCACGTTTGATTTTGCAGTTGCTTGCAAATGGTAGTATTAATTGTTAACATGTCAAGGTCATCATAAGTCGGTTTTCCACTAATTGGAATTTTGCACACACAGTAGAATTTTGCACACACAGTGGAATTTTTCCACCCGAGAAATCACAAGATAAATGCCCCGTGCATTTTTTCTCCACATGCAAAATTCTGCATTGTGGAAAACCGGCTGGCCGCCTCGATTCCAAGTTATTGTTTTGTGTGCACAGACAGGCAAATTGGGTTGTTCTAGAAAAGATGCACACTTCAATCTGTATTAGAAGCTAACAATTTAAACTTCACAATTGAGGAAAGTATGCATACAATACATGGTGACAATGTTGTTTATTTTCAGTTTTCTAGCAGAGAGATTCAGGGTTATGTCTTCATTAAAAAGTTTCAAAAGATCCTGGCTTGTTTGGATCTGGCTTGTCACAGTGTTTTTTCTAAGTGGTCTCATTGTGAATTCCATTCAAATACTTCTACTGCCGTTATGGTATATTTCACACAATGTTTTCAGACGTGTCAATGCTGTGTTGTGTTACTCACACTGGGCAAGTACGTAAAAGATTCTATATTGTTAATTTGCATTGTTGGGCGCTGACATTCACAGCACAGTGGTACAACTCGGTTGCATTTTCCTCCTGTGTTAGCAGATGACAATTGCTGCTCCTCTCAGGATAGCGGTTCAGAACTGTTGGAGCCATCCAGTCCTGTATACAGTAGTAACTCCTCTGGATGAGTGAGGGACAATTCCCTTATTCAAATTCCTATAGGAGATCCTATAGGAATTTTACTAAATAGACTATTCCCATAGGAATTTCTTTAACTTCCTTCCAACTTTAGTTTACTTGGTATAAGCGCTTTTTAGTCATCTGCTAACTGGGTCCTCATCTTATTCTTAGTGTTGACATTTGTTGGTGAATGGTGGGGACAACTTGACATAAAGTTTTATGGCAAGAAGGAAGATTATGAACTGATCGGCAAGGAACATGCCTTGGCTTTACCAAACCATCGTAGTGATATTGATTGGATGGTAGGATGGATCCTTTGTGAGAGAACTGGAATACTTGGGGTAATTAAATATATTATAATTATTTGTGGTGATGCATGATATATGATAACAAAACTGAACAAAACTAAGTAACTTCATTAATGAAAATTGTTCTAGTTTTAGTGTGTGTGGAAAACTATTTAATTAATTTACATTCGGCAATGCCGACCTATCAACGTCCCAGGTCGGCAAATTTTTGCGGACCTTAATTCAGCCAAAGTAAGAATTTTTTGGTGCTGATTGCTGTTAAAAAGTCAGCAATTATAGAATTCGATTCGTAGTTCGATTAACTAAACACACTTTAGTGTAAGGTTTAAAAATTGACAGGTGTTCTATATATAATTTAGGTCAGACTCCAAAAGAAAAGCCGTCATGTTACTGTAGTTCGCGTTTCCACGGAAAAAGGCATGCTTTTTTTCTGATTTCAATGATTCGCAAATACGTGATTATACTAGTGCTCCAAGACATGCATGGAAACAGATTTTAAAAAATGCCGAGATGTTGCCGACCTAGGTCAGATTTAGGTTGGCATTTTTTTGCCGACCTCAATTTTGACTGTTTTCGAGGGCTGTATTTTTTGACATGTTTTATAATAATCTGAATGCCACAGATTTGGTATATTTTATGTCCTAGGGACCATTCATTATTAATACAGGAGAGGGGAGGGGGGGGGGCTTGTAAGAATCTGGAAAAAGCAATATAGTAAAGTATACATTCCCCTTCGGTCAGACAAAGGAAAACATAAAATCCCCCCTCTACTACGGTTTGAAATATTTACATCCCCCCTCTTTCTTTTCTTTACCACAAATTAATATTTTATATGTTTTCCATATAAAAAGGCTGATGAATATAAGATATGAATTGAATATTCTTTGGCATGTATTGGTCATACTGTATATTAAAAGAATAATTACGATCTCAACTCTTATATACTACTCATAGATTATGTCCAGTGGCATAGCCATGCAGTCCAATGATTCAACCCCGCTATGCAAATATTGTCGTGTTTATAAAATATCAACACAATTAATTTGTAAAGAAATCAATAATGATTTGAAATTTGCATAGCGGGACTAAATCTTCGGGCTGGCTATGCCACTGATTATGTCTTTGTAATTTAAAAAGTGGTCATTACACTGATAGCACTATTTAACCAGGAGCAATGTGTCTTGGTGCATCCTACTTTGTTTATTTTACTCTGTCTATAATCAACCCCCAGGTGATTTTACTTGCTAGGGGGTAGCCTGCGAACAGGCTCTCAAGCTGAATTGAGAGCCTGCATCGATGACTAATGAATTTGAATATCTGCGTCTTAAATCGTGACGCGAAATTCTCATTGGTCAGATGCTATAATTTATATGTTTCCACTGAGCTCTATATATGTCAACTGCTGAAGCACTATGCATAAAAAACACATTAACTGCTCAAATTGGTCTTGGCCATCTTATCTCAAAGCACGAAATGTTCTGTTTTGAGAAAACAGTATTTAAAACATTTGAACTTTTGCTTGAATATCTTATATTTTGAAAAACAGTATAAACTGTACGGTCTAAATTTAGTTTGCACGGTCTAAATTTAGTTTGCACGAAAGTTGTAAACAACACCATATAAGGATAGACATTCCATATTTGGAAAAACGAACGTTACGGGGCAGATATTCAAATTCATTAGTCATCGATGCAGGCTCTCAATTCAGCTTGAGAGCCTGTTTGCAGGCTAGCTAGGGGGAGAACATTGCACCTCATGGGTAAATGAAAACTATTATATTACAGCTGTTTTTCATATGTCACATGATATCAAATAATTGAGTAAAATATATGCACCCCCCCTCTCCATCATTAAAGAATTCTTACATCCCCCCTAAAATATTTGCTCAAAAATATCTGATCCCCCCCCCCCCTGGAAAGGATCACAAAGTTAGCCCCAGTTTCTCATCAGTTTTGAAAGAATTACAAAATTGTCCTCATGGAAAATGGGGCTCCAGACCTCACCATGCCCCCCCCCCCCCGTGGCTACGCTTTGCCAGAACATTGGGAAGGTGGGTGAACATAAACTAACCACTGTACTACAAATGTATAATCCTGTTTATTCATTGAGCTGTGCATACACATGCAACCACTGGTTAAATTTTAAATATTTAATCTCCCAGGGTACCAAATGCTACATGAAAGGCTTCCTCAAATTCTTACCTGTGATTGGCTGGATGTGGTGGTTTGCGGAGTATGTATTTTTAAAAAGAAACTGGGACTCTGATGTTCCTGTCTTGAAGAAGAGTTTGGAACAGTTGAATGACTTTCCTATACCATTTTTTGTGAGTATTTGTTTTGGGGAATAGTGGAACCCACTTTGTGATGAGTGAGCATTGTAAGTCCTATTAATTAAAAACTATTATGTCTTGTTTTTAGCTTGGTATATTCCCAGAAGGTACTCGTTTCACAGAAGCCAAACATCTGAACAGTTTGGAATTTACAAGGTCAAGAGGATTGCCTGAATTGCAACATCATCTTTTTCCAAGAACTAAAGGTGTTGCAATTACTCTAAAATATCTTAAAGACGTAGGTAAGTTTCCGTGAAATGATTTGTGTAGTTTGGATGTAATCACAACATGTAAAACTTGTTTTCTACTTGCCTTCATTTTTCTGAGAAAAATACCTCTATCACTGCGACATTAGCCACGCATGCACAGACGACCACACTTCGGTTGCTTCCCTTGAAACTTTTTGGCAAAACCCATAACCAGTCGGCCGTGTAAGAAACTAAGTAAGGCCAGGATCAAAGGTCGAACTTTTCATGTGCCGAACCTAATGTTAATGAGCTAAGTTCTTTGTTTCACTTCATTTGCATTAGGTTCGGCACATGAAAAGTTCGACGTTTGACCGTGGCCTAAGGGATAAAACATAAACCGAATATCGTCATTCATCTCACTCGTTATACACTACATTATAAGAAAGGTCTATTGACAGCTCCGGATCTGTTCTGCAGCCACACAACTATTCAGTAATTTTTGTCCATTTTATTAATTAACTTGCAAAAGAAGAGTTACATTCTACATGACATTTACAAATGAGACTGTTATAATGTGAACTCTGGAAACGTTCAGCTAAAGCCTGGTTCACATATATGCCTGCGACGTACCGGCGACGATGCCGGTGGTAGCTTAAAACGTAAATTATGTGAATATTTGTTCGCCGATTGCCTCCAGTGCCACAGTTACATCGGCGGTAGGCCGATTGTTGACTTGAGTTCAACTTTCCCGGTATTTCGGCGGCAAGTTGAGGCATAATGATACAGTCGCAGGCATGCCGCAGGTATATGTGAACCAGGCTTAACTAGTATATGGCTATCAGTACTCTATGTGCGGTAACTCAAGAGATATTAGTGCTGTCATTAAACGCGGTAACCAACAATCTGAAGTGACGCGTGGAAGCCGCTTCCTTGGGCATAAGCAGTAATTTCTCTTCCCTTGCTTCCAGTGCCAGGTGCCCCAGGCTCCACAGGGAGGGAAATATTCTCTGAATTGTAGGCCCACGCTTCTTGCTGGTAAACGTGGCAGAATAACCTCCTTTCGATTTTCCCATTTGGGACGGTAACAGATAGAACCAGTTCACCATCTTCATCTTTGCCTGGAACGTATCCAGAGCGAATCTTGGCATAGACAATAACTTCAGAGGCATGGCTCGGCACACCCTCCTTTTCTACATCTATCTTCAAATCCTCGCCAGGTTTAACATTGGACACTTTGCCGCCAAATGGATAGAGTCCCGGCATCTGAAAGAAGAAAAAAATATATATACAGTACCCTGAGACTACCCTTGACGGCTTGACCTCAAGTGTTTAGTTGGGGATCTTTGCGAGCCTGTCATGTCGTATTGAAAGACGTATTCTGTAAGCTTAGCATAACAAACTTGCTGAAACAGAGCAAATGCACAAGTTGCAGAATTCTATATAAATACACTGAAAACATACCTTCGCTACTTCTTATGTGTCTTTCTACTGGTACTGCCACTTTGCCTTGTCCCGATTTAACTTGAAACGCACAATGAACTCCCTCTTTTTATAAGCAACCGCCTCATGCATTATTCTAGAGGGAGCATTCCGGCTGTTTCCCATCCATTTTAATTGACGCCTTGGGCATTCTTCCATTTACGTTTTTTGAGACAATAAGATTGTTTGCAGGAAGAACTCCTACAAGAAATGCTTTCAATCTTCGTAAAACTTATATCAAAGAACGAACTATGTTACGTAAAAAACAAATTCCGAAATGATCTTGAGAATACAAATATATGATTCAAAACTCCAATTACAATCTCTAATCAATCCTGTCAATCAATCTATCCTACTGTTCTAGCTATGGGAACTTTTTCGACCTCACCAAACTTCCCCCATGTATACATTCCGTTCCACCACGTTCGTACATTCCATCAAGTTCGTCTTTCCTGTCTTTCAAATGTTCAAGTTTACTGACGTTCTATTGTAACGTTATTGACTCTGTCAGACGATGGTCGAGGGGAGAGTGCTGGTATTCGATTGCTTATTCAGCGCTTGAGTAAGCTACATTAGGGCGGAATTTTCCGCGCGGAGCGGAATTTTTGTTTGTGTTGTGATTTCTCGGGTAGAACTAATTAGAAAAGACAAAGAGAAATTCCTCTCTGCGTGCAAAATTCCGCCGAGTGGAAAACCAGCTTAGGTTGCACCAAATCTGCGACGAGGACGCGATTAAAAAACAGTCGCTAATAATGGGAGACTAGTTTTACTTTGTTTTTCTCGTGTCCCTGGCTTTGTTTACCAACAACAATCCACAGATTTTGTTTTTCGTCGATTTGTGTATCTTAAGCTCCCTATTATGCAATTTTGCATACACGGGCTTGAACATATTTTCGGCAACTATGTTGAACTTGCAATTAGAACACTCGTGATTTACCTCAAAGACTTCCGAAACATAATATTTGCCATCTCAAATGATCAAACAACAAAACCATGTTTGCATTTTTTGACAGGTATTGTCAAAGATTTGCTTTGATATAAAGCAGACAAGTTGACTCATCTGAAGCCCGGTCTTGATATGGTCGTAACGGTCGTAAAGATTCTGATTGAGTCACGATCTTTGTCATCAGCCGAAATACATTTTAGAACTGAAAATACGCGGAGTGATTATAACTAGAGAATAGGTATGATTTATATGTGGTTTACAGGTATAAACTGTTATAAACTGGCCGTTGAGAAAGATCGTGACTCTATGATTACCACCATATGGAAACCAGGCTTAAATTTGAAATAAAGCAGACAAGCTGACCACAGAACTTCCCCCACGTGCCTACATTTACGCAGGCTAACCACGTTCGTTCAGAAGTGAACAGAACAGTCAAATTGTTGAATGGGACACAAAACGTTTAGGCTTCGGACCTTTCTGACCGGAAATGTCCATTTTCGCTAGATATTTGAGAAACAGCCCAGATCTTCCCATTGATACAGAGACAAAAATTGACAACCGCACAGGTCATTAAATGGAAAACGCCCTTAACATTGATTGATGCAGCGTCTTTATATAGGTTTCCTTTGACCTTACACTTGTACATGTTTACAACTTTACGTTAGTTTAAATTGCTAAGAAACTGATTTTCTACAGTTCCAGCCGTGTATGATATCGAGTCTGCGTATCCACAAGACAGTAATCCAACGATGAAACATTTGTTAGGAGGTGGCGAATGTGAGGTTCATCTTTTTGTAAGGTATGAACCATCTATTTGATATATGCACATGTGTTTTCTTTTACATTCGTTTTCAGTTATTCATTCTTTGGACATTATTTGACAGGCGTATCCCAATTGAAAACATTCCCTGCGGTTCAGATGAAGAAGTGTCGCAATGGTGCCGTCAGTTATTTGTTGAAAAGGTACACCACTGGGTACACAAACTAGACATCGCAGTTCAATAGGGTGCCTGTGCAAAACAAATGCACCACAACTCCACAAGCGCGAAAACACACTGTTGTTGGATAAATACCAAGGCTTATGATTGCGAACAAGCTAACAGAGTAAACAGACTAACAGAGTAAACAGACTAACAGAGTAAAGTCGGTAAATAGACTGACAAACTCGCGCACCGAATACGAAAACGATGGCCGATGCCTAAAGCCGGTTTTCCTCTAGCCGGAATTTTCCGCGCCGTGTGGAATTTTTCTTTGTCTTTTCTAATGAATCGTCAAAGAAAAATTCCGCTCCGCGCGCAAAATTCCTCCTGGTGGAAAACCGGCTTAACGATCGATGCGCAATCTGCAAAATGGATAATCATCATTAAAATTACTATGAGAATACTACTTCTATTTTCAGGACAAGGTTATGTCAGATTTTGCGAAGAATGGCGAATTTTCAGCAGAGCGTGTGGAGTTACCTAGGAAGAAGCGAAATCTTATCATTGTCATATGTTGGAATATTTTGTTAGCAATGCCAATATTTTATATTTTATATTCGTTACTACGGTCTAGTCTGATGGTTTCAGTCCCTACTGTGGCTGCCTGTCTTCTTATAGGTAGGTTGAAACAGTGATTTATTCGTATCGGTATGAGATGTCATTTCAAATCCTCCGAGTCGGACTGGGATTTCAAGTCCTCGCATTTTCATCCAGTAGAGTGTCTTCTCCGGAAGTTGAAAAGACAGTCTGAAGGCAGTAGAAACGTTCATGTTTTATGACATCACGGTGAAGCGTGGAAAGTGAAGTTAGTGAGCTGTGAACACGTCACAAGTTTATATCAAGACAGCCTAATAAGAGTGGTTGGAAACGACACAAGCGAAAATGAGTTTAATTCTGAAGGTTTTTTTATGGAAAAGAGCCATTGGCAATTTGTCAAACTAAATAAAGTTACTAATAAGTAAAATAACATACAAGTTCCACGCTGCATTCTTTCACCGTGACGTCATAAAACATGAACGTTTCTGCTGGCTTCAGACTGTCTTTTCAACTTCCGGAAAAGATACTCTACTGATTTCAGTCACAGAATAGATACCGGACCAGAAGTGTCACTCAGACGATATTTCGTCCCAAATTTTACGAGTGCTGACGTGAAATTTGCCATTATATGGGTCATCCTGGAGTGCACACGGACGTTTTTCATAGGACAAACATAGCCTTACATAGGTACAAAGTGCCGTGTGCACTCCAGGATGGCGTCATAACACATAAAAAATTTCGGACGTTTTTCCCAAGCCAAAACACATAGGAGTGTCCCTTCTGGTCTGGTATCTATTCTGTGTTTCGGTAACTATAACTGGCGGAAACCTAACCATACAGTGTGTGTGTTTCTGTTGCAGGTTACTTTTCAGTACGCGTGCTACTGCGCTTCAGTGATACAAAGAAAGGCAGCAAATTTGGTCTGAAACAAAATGGCACGAAGGAATCACCGAAGGAAGAGAAAAATGGTATACACGAAGTAAAAAAGATGGATTAAATCAACGTGCAAGGCACAGTATATCTTTTGTTTCTATTAATATATACTACTTGATCACAGAGCTAAATCACTTGCTCAACTCAAAGCTATCATGGAATCAAACATTTGAATTTTTTCTGCAAGCGGAGACGATATGTTGTACCCAGCACTTTATTCCTATAGCACCCTGCATATTGATTAGCATGCAAGTATTCTATAGCACCCTGCATATTGATTAGCATGCAAGTATTCTATAGCACCCTGCATATTGATTAGCACGCAAGTATAATATGAACCTTGTTATAAAATTATGTAAATAATGTTGAAATTTATCGGGCGAATACACACTCACATTCACTAGGATTTTAACATCATAAAATTTATTTTACATACAAATTAAGTGCGCACTTATTTGTTTAAAATTGATTTAAACGCAAAAATAATATACTTCAATAAATACTTTATTCTCCCTAAAAATTTACATATACCCTGTAAATAAGCCTATACATAATAAGAACAGTTACTATACACTAAACTAAACTACAGCATGTCTATTATTTATTGAAACTATCCCGAGTGCTGAGTTCGGACTTAAACGTAACAATGCCATAAGAACTTCGGCCATTGTCGGACGGTTGTCGGGCGTATCGTTAGTGTTTCGTTGCACGAGTTCTCGAAGATGTGCATTCGTGATTAATCGGATTTGCTCGCGGGTGTGACCAGGTACTGGCAGCTCACGGATACACATTTCGCAAAGAAGAAGTCCGAAGCTGTACACATCCACCTTAAAATGAAATAAAAAAATTCTGTGAGAAAAGCGCATGTTATGCTGAAGACCAGATTCATGCGATAAATTTATTCTTGAGTGCGGCATTTGAGAAAGCATCAAGATTTCACACGTTTCTGCGACATTTTTTTTTCGGTGTTGGCCTGTTGGGCAAACGTGAGAACATTTGATGAAATATCGGCGTTTCTCTGTAACGTCTATCTCTGTAACGTCTGTCTTTGCAACTGACCTAGCTGTTTCCGTTCCCTCAAACATTTCTTACAAATCCTTCAAAACTTAGAATTGACCTATGCTAAATTCCTACTGTGATCACAGAAACTTTGATAGTATAAATCACCCTTACAATAGCAAGAGTTGACAAACGGAGAAATGTTCAAGTTTGCCCAGGATTCAAAACTTACTCTATCTTAAATCAGGGCCGGATTTTGGTGGAAAGGTTGAGGTGGAAACTGGTTAGGGGAGGTGCAGCAATCCAGCTCATGCCCCCCATGGAATGTTAGGGCTTAGAATGTACCCCTGCCCCCATAAAGTCAACTACGTGGTGTATGCACGTATTCATGAATTATGACTGTACAACTCATCCAATGGACCTATTCCCTATGAAGAAAATTTTGATTTAGACAAGTGTAGACAAAGATTTCATCACAGCTTGAAAGAGCATCACAAAATTAGTAATATTCCGAAGTTTCGTTGCAAAATGTTGTAAAATGCGGATAATATAGCCCTGCGAAGTTTGCCGTTTTTCAGTCATATTTTGTATTACGCACGGGAAATTGATACCTTTTTTCAGAAAGCGGTATCAATTTCCCATGCGTAATACAAAATGACTGAAAAACGGCAAACTTCACAGGGCTATATTATCCGCATTTTACAACATTTTGCAACGAAACTTCGGAATATTACTAATTTTGTGATGCTCTTTCAAGCCGTGGTGAAATGTTTGTCTAGACTTGTGTAGCTCAAAATTGTGTTCATTAGGGAATAGGTCCATTTTGCCATTCAATACATTACTACAAAGTTTCTTTCAAAAAGTTCTTACAAACACAAGGAAATTTGTCAAATTTTAGCTTCCTTTCCCAAAGGGGGGGGGGGGGTGCATGGCTTTTCAGGGGAGGTGCAAAAAATCTCAGGGGAGGCGCAAAACAATCTCAAATTATCAACCAACCTTCGTTGACTGTCGTGACGTCACGGCCTCAGGGGCCGCGTAGATACATGCGCCAGGACTAACCGTCATGCATTGCCGCATGAAATTCGCAGCACCGTAGTCCGAGAGCTTCGCGCGATACGTATCTTCGCGTTTCCATAACAACACGTTGGTTGAACTAATATCGCGATGTATGATGGGAAAGGGTTTGTTCAAATGCAGGTAATTCAAAGCTCGGGAAACATCGGTGGCTATCGTGACAACTTCGTCGTGGCATAGCGACCGTTGTCCGAGGACAGCACGCAGATCTGTGTCTAATAATTCCGTCACTAGTAGTGCCAAGCCGTTATCATTAGTCGCGCCTATAAATTGCAGTAGATTAGGATGCCGACATCTCGATGCTATCTGCATTTCTCGTTCAAACAATCGTCTGTTATGAGGAGATACTATTAATTCGTGCATTTGTTTTATAGCAACCACCGTACCACGAAATTTCCCTTCTTTCACCCAACCCCAGGCCCCTTGACCGAGCACTTTCTCAGTGATCACAATCTCGTCACGTGATATTGTCCAATCACGTGGTTGCATTCTCGAGTACTCGTCAACAGTCTCCTGAGCGCGATGTAGTGCGCGGTTTGCATCCTGTAGTTGTTCACGAGTGGAGATGAGGAGCCTGCTACATTCCTCATGCTCTCGCTGTGTCCTTTGATGTTCATCGCTACTCCTAGCTATCCTTTCTTCATATTCGTTTCTTGTTGCAATCAACTCGTGTTCCAGCTCTGTATTGCGTTCAGCGGCGGCTGTTCTCAGTTCTCGTTCCTGAGTTAATGCTGAATCTTTCTGTCTAAGGTCGTCACGCAATGTTTCTAAAGTCGTTCGATAACTTTCAATTTCTTGTTGTAATGTCGTTACTCTCTCTCGTTCAGTTCGTAAAGACTCTTCGCTTTCCGTTAATCGATTGCGTACCTAGAAAATAGGACATGATTTCATTTTATCTCTGATCAAGCTTGTATTTAAGAGTGGGTACTCTTCACATTCGTACGCTGTCAAGACGCCAAGGCAGAAAACGTTGTTTTCGCAACAGAAATTCAGAAAAAATGTTTCTGGATTTTTTGGGATACGATTTTGAGCCTTAAAAATAGCCTTAATTTACATCATGTACGCAAAAAACGCACACAAACACACGACTACTATACAAAAATACGATGGTTGAGTATCCGCAACAGTCTAGGAGACCAGTTACTGCGGTCCCAAAAGACAATTACACAAATAAACAATGCAAATAACTAATAAACTATGAAACTAAAAACAGCATTTTATCGAGATAGTTAAAGTCCCCGCTCTATTGCATCTCAGGACAGATAATTTTATAAGTTCGTGGATTTCACAATCGTATGATGTTTCTAGTGCTGTAAAATAATAACTTTTCAATACAGTCTTGAACGAGCGCAGATTCTCCGTACTCTGTCAAGGTAGTCCACATTCTAATAGCTCTGATCCAAAAGATCTTTGGTAAACTGAAAAACACAGTAAAATATCTCACCTGATGTATGTCTTGTGCGAGTCGTTCATTCTCACTTCTACTACTGTTCAAAGATACGTTTAACTCTGACAATTCTCGTTCTAACTCGCTCATGCGAGATTCAGCAATAGCTTCACGCGTGTTTCGCACTAACAGTTCGCTATTGATCGCCTCGTATTGTCCCTCGAGATCACGTTTTGTTCGCTGTTCATCACGCAATGATGCACGTAACGTTCGTACGCTCTCACGTTCTTGCTGTAACTGTAAATCACGCAACTCTACAATCTGTCTTTGTTGAGATAACATGCTTTGTTTTTCTGCAATACAAGATTCTAGTTCAAGAATTTGTCTCGCATCTAATCTATTTTCCTCAAAACTTCGTTCGCTTGAAGGAGGACCATTTGGTTTTGTAGTCTTATCCGGCTCGTCCGTTGATACAACCTCTGAGTGATGGGTTTTTGGTATCGTATCTTTATTTTCAACTGCAGCTTTCTCTTCGGAGGCGGTCGGTCGCTCTTCGCTTTGACTTTCTGAAGATTTCGGGATGCTTTCGTTATTACTTAGTGTGCGTCGACGTTTTGCGACTGGTGATGAAGGTCTCTGTGATTCCTCGCTTTGGTCGAGTAAGATATCATTTTCTTTGGGAGGAAATAAACTACCTTCCTTTTCTATTTTAACTGCATTCTGCTTGTTTGTGTAGTTTTTCTACAATATAAAAGTTTTTTAATTTTAAAGCAATTGACATTTCATGGACAATAGGGAGGTTCAGATTTGACTTCCAAATGATACCACTGGCTTAGACGTACGCATCTGATTGGTTAATCGAATAGATCAAACGCATCTGATTGGTTAATCGGATAGATCAAACGCATCTGATTGGTTAATCGGATAGATCAAACGCATCTGATTGGTTAATCGGATAGATCAAACGCATCTGATTGGTTAATCGGATAGATCTCAAACGCATCTGATTGGTTCTGAATAGTCCATCAATGGTAACGGTAGTGGAAGCCAAATCTGTACCTCTCTAATAAGTTGCCACTCCAAGACTTCAGCAATTTTTGTGTACGTGAAATAATATGTACTATTTACAACATGAGCGGCCGTGTTGTATCGGACGCGAATGACGCTTAAAAAACGACTCATCTTATGAGTTCATTGGGGAAGTAATTTTAAAAATAAACGTTGTCTAAGCCGAGAAAATCAAAGTTAAAGTTTATGTAAATCAACATGAATCTGTATCACATATACAGACTCCTTCACGCCCATGATTTCTTTTGTATTTTCTTCATGAATTATTAATGAGTTTTTTAAACGCATTTATTTCTTAATCCGCGATTATCATGCACATCTAAATGATCTAATAAAAATTTGATTGACATAGAAATGAAGTAACAAAAGAGAGCATACGTTATTCTCCGTTTTGTGGTTAATTTGCCTCTTTCTGTTTTCTTTGACCACTTTCTTTTCATCTTCCACCAAACTGACTTCCTTTGTGACGTTTGTGTCATCAGTACAGCTATCCTCTCCGCTCAAAATACGCCCTGCTTTTATGGAACTAGAATTGTTAGAAAATTACATCTAACAATGTGGCGTTTCGATCTTATAACTGTGAAACTGTAATATATTTATGATAAAATAATAATATACATATTCACACCTTATCTTATCCCATCTTACATCCATTTCAAGTTCGTTTCGAAACTAAAATATATAAAACATTTCAGGCCATGCACATTTTTTGTTTAATTCACGTACATAAGATTAGTATTACTGGAAGTCTGTCGTGATATAAAGGTTGGTGATACCTACACTATTAAAGTGGTAATTTACATCATCAGGAATGATGTCGTACATTAGATGAACAATGACATGTAATTTCTTCGTTCCTTGAAAGAAAGAATTTGTATTAGGTAGACAGTGTTGCAGTATAGCCTTTGTTTTACGTTGTGTCATCTATAGCTAGGTCAGTGCAGGAGATAGTGGTCATAAATAGAGTTGCTGTGCAATGGTATCAAGCGCTTTAAAGCAAATAAATAGAATTGAAAGATGTGGTTGCTTCATTTGCAGTTCAGGGGACGGTTGTTCAAAGGTGGGTTAGCGCTAACCCTGGGTTAAAATTTAACCTGCTGTTTTAGTTTGTGTATTTCTGCACGTCTGTTTCTTTCAAAACTTCAGAGAAGTAAACTCCTATCGATCCAGACAAGATCTCTGAAGAAATATTTCAAAATTTATAGACAAGCTATCAGGAAATGTGCTTTGAATTTTAGTTGACCTCAATCACTGCCCCATAATGCTAATTACCTTTCAATTTGTTCAGCATTCCATTCTTACTGCTTTCAATGAGAGTTCTTGTGAAATTCTCGTTGATTACAGCCACAAATACGAATGGTGGTTCTGATAAATTCACCTAATGTTACAACAGAGTTAAAGTGATGTCACATTAGTATTTAAACATGCAATCAGGCAAAACATAGAACACACATGGGGTGTCGCTAGCCCTGTTTTAATGGAGGGGTGTAAGTGTAGTTTTGCTGTTTCCAAATTTTTTTGCTATAAATATTAGTTTTTAATCAGTGTAACTGATATATTTTAGGTTTTTTTCTTCCTAATCCAATTCATGTTTTGCTGACTACAAAAACAATTTCCAGACTGGGACTCGATAAGTTGCAGAATGTTTGGGGGGGGGGGGGTTATCCCCCCTCTAGCGACGCCCCTGAGAGCACATTTTAACTTTAGGTACCTTTATAGCAAAGAGTTCTTTGCATGGAATGCGTAGTGAGAGAAGTTCAGCAGGGATTTCTAGAGGATATAGGAGAAAGCTTTTACCAATCAAGATCATTTGTGATGATTATCTTTGAATTAAGTGAGGACATATATTAGTGAGTTTACCTTGTTTATTATTTGACAGCAGTTCCATTTCAATCAAAATTTTTCCAGCTTGTATCTACAATGTATGTTAATAGATGAAAGTATGTAAGAATATTAGTGTAAAAAGAAAGCAGGTTAACCTGTGACTTACTCTGAGTGGTTTTAAAGCTCTTCCTTCCAATTGACCGACCCTTAGTGCTGAAGCATGAAGAATGATGTAAACAGGCTTCTTTTTTGCAACATTTTCATGAGTCGTCTTAATTTTTACTCCAGATTGAGAAAGCTTATTGGTGCTGTTTTTCTTAAGCTGCAAGTTGACAGTAATATATTTAAATTATTCCCAATTTTTTGGGGATAAATTTCAGTTTTGCAAGATGAAGAATACCCTGGTTACCAGAGGTTCTTGTATCTTCCGCCCTATTCTCGCTCGTATCTAATGGGCGGTACAAGAATCTCTGGAACCAGGGTAGCTGAAGAATAAATTGTCTGATAGGACGTGGATGTCAAAGACGACATGAAAATTATGTGGCATATCCATACATGGGCAGAACATCTTTGACGTCTGCATCCTAGATCTAAATCTGTCTATTACCTCTTTCTGTCCAACTATAAATTTTTTACATCCCTTGTTTTCAACAGATTTCCCTCTGATTAATTCTGAAGTACTGGATGTAGAGCTACTGTTACTAGATGTCGCTGCGACATTTGCCTCTCCCGAACACACTCCTTCTTGATCTGACTGATTGTCGACATCCATATCTTCAACTTTGTCCAGAACTGATTTCTCATTTCTCTGTAACCTTATTAAGCCCATGTTATGCCTTGTTAACGAGCCCACCATATGATGCCTTGTTTCATCCCTATGTTCAGAATTCTTTAACCCTTGCAAGAGGTGTGGTGGACATGGACGAGAATGACTAGTTTCTAGGATTTATAAATTAACTGGTTACATATGGTCAGAAACAGCAAAAAAACATAACTTCATAGAGTATTGCTAACAGAGTGTGAATACTGTTTAAATAATTATTAAGTGCAAGCTCTTCCCCCCCCTGACAAGTAAAATCGTCTGGCATTAGACAGAGTAAAATAATAAAGTAAATCGCATCAGGGAACAATGCGACCCAATGGGTTAACTAGACACATGGGCAGATAGGCCAGTTAACCCATTAAGCACCAGCGCTCTCCCCATGACAAGTAAAATCGTCTGGTGTTAGACAGAGTAAAATAATAAAGCAGGGTGCATCAGGGCACAATGCAACTCAATGGGTTAAGAATAAATATTACCATTAATATGTAAGCATGCTTGCAGTTGAAAAGCCAATTGCAAAATGCTTTACCTATTGTGTTTTGAACATGTGTTTGTCCTGGCATATTTAGTTTATACATGGTTGACCATGTTTGATTTAAATTTCTTTGAGGCAAAGGTTTTGTGACAACAGGAGTTTCTCTTGCAGTAGGCTGATATCTTGCTGCTCTGATTCTCGTGCTAGAACGAACTGGTGATGATGTCCTTTTGGAATCACCAGGGGATCCACCGCTCGTTTTCTCAACAACCATTGTCTTGTTGTAAGGTTTTACATGTTTTCAACTGGAAAGAAAGGTAGTAAATAATCACATCGATTAGTGTTGAGTTAATGCTGTTAATATTAATATGTGGTTAACTATTAAATAAGGCAAATTTCTTATAATTTTTGCAAAAGGTTGTACGAAATCCTTAACGGTGCAGCAATTCCTTTTGTTACGTGATATTTTATTTCGGCAAGCTACCAGAAACCAGTGAATTATTAAATATATTTCAATACAATAACGTTTACGATACGTAATACTTCAACATCAACATATATGTTCACATAAAGTTTATATAAAAACAGGAAGAAATACTAATGTTTAAATTAAATAACAAAAATTGTTTGACATATTTTTATAGCATAGATACATACATACCCTCAAAATATATACAGACTATTCAAAACTAGTATAAAATTCTTCGATCGTGCTTATTTTAAATCCAAAACTGCAAAAAATTAGAGGCCATTGTGGGAAACTTTCATTTTAATAGAATGTTGATTGTTGACAAAACAAACGCACGCATAGATTTGTGAGGAAAACCGCATATAGAAACTGCATCCAGTGCAGTTCTCGTTGTTATTGCGATCAGTAGAAAATCAAACGCAAATCGCGCGAGGATAGCACGCGGGTGATACACGAGGGAAGCACGCGTGTATCACACGAGAGGATCACGCGAGGGAGCGCGCGAAATAATATAAAATTTCACAAAATGGCGAGAAATTCATCCCAACTTTTTATATAAAATGTTTAATTGTGTTTTGATGGAACTAGGCAATTTTTCATACAGCTAGACTTCTTCGAGACCAACAGAAGTAATGTCGCTGCTTTCTGGTATGTGAGAAATTTAAAATTTTAGTTTAATTCATGATATTTTCAAGGTTTTGTATTGTGATTTTTGGGGGGATTTTTGTGTCAAATAGCAAATAGGCCTTGAGGCTTTTGTTTATATATTTTTAATATTCTGTATTTTTTGATAAGGATATAATACATTAATACAGGCTAGTGGGTAGTTTTTAAGACAGTTTTAGTATTCATTGTTTCTTACTTTAAAGTACTTTTGTCTTTGGTACTTGATATATAAATAATGTCAAATTATATGAACATTGAACAGGTTTAAGAGTTTACTATTCCTACTTTCAGGTCTTGATAATCACGACAGAAACCCATGTAACAAGTGGGGGCGTTATTCTTCCGAAAAAACTACAGCGGGAGACTATTCTGGTAATCCTGAAAATGAGTAAGTTCATCATTGTATGCGTATGTTGTTTAACATACTATTTAAAACACAAGCAGGAGTGTTTTGTCAGAAATAAAGCACAAGAGCACAGCTCGAGTGTTTTCAAAGGTTCCAACCCTCCCGATATGAAAGCAACCCTCCCGGCCAAAGCAAATGCCTCCGCCCCGAATGAAAATATGAAAATTTGTCTCTGATCGAGGGGAAAGCGCTGGTGCTAAATGAATAATAAACCAAAGTTGATAACTCATGATGTATATTTTTATTCTAAAACAGTGTTGTTCAGTTGATCACATTGTCACCAACATATCAGCCTACAACAACAAGATGTATCCTTTTATGTTGAAATAGTTCTACATAATGAAAAAAAATAACACATGTGGATGCTTCTGTTAGGTACCCCGGGCTAATGCTGTGACCATTTGTTCTTTATTTGCCACATAGAGAAATGAGGCTTGAAATTTTAAATTTTCAGCACTGTCCAAGAATCTGATATCAGGGTCTGAAATTTAAATTAGGCAGTTGCGATATTGAAAAAAATCGATATATCGATATAAAAAAAAAATATCGATAATATCGACTATATCGAATTATGCAAATGAGAAAACATAATTTAGTCAACTTGCAGGTATACGCATCACAAACAGTTAAAAAGAAGCGCATGAAACCAGTCGTGGTACGTCTCAAAGATTTTATAACAATGGTTTATCCGTCAACTCAGCTTTTAATTTCAATTGTACACGCACTTGCATCATAAATTCGCAATTGCTGCCATACACACTTTGTCTAAACTTCACCGATGAAAACAATAATTGCCAAATAATCAGACATTAAGTTGTTTAGTTACAACTTTCGATATTTTTGATATGCGAAAAATTGAATATTGAATATTGATATTTTTGAAATATTGATATTTATCGAAAATATCGATATATCGCAACTGCCTAATTTAAATATCTTTTCAGTATCCAACTGGGATTCCAAGATTCAAAGTTTAGTATCCCTCCTGAGAATGCAGTATCCCACTTCTGGATACTGGTTACCATAAGTATTCTACCCTGTCCCATCCAATAACTCTCGCTGTTACAAATTACAGTAACAACAGGAGATTCAATGTTCAGTCAAGTTGTCAACAACTAGACAATTCATTAATCCACAAAAATGCACATTATATGAGGAAAGGCTTGGGTGGCAAACTCATAGTATTCAAAAGCTATCAGGAGACTGTCAGAGGTGCTTAACATTTTCCTAATGTTTGAAATTTTCTTAGTATCCAGTTGGGATATAAGTCATTCACAGTTTGATATCCAAAACCAGATTTTAGTATCCCGTGGATATCGGGATACTGCAAATTTCAGACCCTGGATATCCACCCAGTAAATCTACTATCATACACTTGGATAATAGATCAGCAGTAACCAAACACTGAAATAATTAAGGCAAAACATGCAAATTTGTAGACAAGCTCTTGGGAAGTTTGCTTTGAATTTTAGGTTAACATAGCAGGGTTTGTAGCAGTCTTTGAAATCCTTGAAAGTCTTTAAATTTGAATGCAGGTCTTTAAGGTCTTTGAAAAGTCTTTGAATTGTGTGAAAAAGCGAAGAAAGTCTTTAAAAGTCTTTAAAATTAATTCTTTAGTGAGTATTTGATTATACAATTCCCTAGCTAATAAAATAGATTGATTGAAGAGCAAGCAAGGTTTTCGCAAATATCGACGAAAAGGTACATTTTTAGATGTGATGTGGCGGGACTAATTACTGGGCAAAAATGGTGCTTATACACTCGCAATTTTTCGACAGCTGATTGCTGTCAAAGGTCTTTGGAAATAGGCAGAAAAAATCTTTGAAAGTCTTTGAATATTTTTGGTCTTGGAGGCAGGGATGGATCCAGCATGGTCTGGTAGGGGGGGGTGCTCTGCCAAAAAAAATTTCCCCCCCCCCCATCGACAACTTTTTAGGGAAATATTTTTTCCAGACGAGTACGTTGCAATTGCTTTCCAGTGACTTTACACATCCATCAACTTGCTTAATTTAACCACTGCAAAGTCTAGCTACAGTATTTGAATTGTAATTGTTGTTCACAGTTCACTTATCATCATGTTATTACTCAAATTACTGAATCTCATTTTGTCTCTGATAATTTTTTGCTTTATCATGAAAAATAGCACCCCCCTGGCCAGGGCTAGGAGGGGTGTGAACCCCCCCCCCCCGCACCCCCCAGTAAATCCATCCCTGCTTGGAGGCTACGAACCTTGCCTAGGATTAAGCTAACCTAGCTTTGAACAACCGGCCCCAGGAAAAGAAAACCTTAACATGAAAGAAAAACCTTAACATCATTTAGCTTTACGAAACCTTAGACAGCAGAAGCAAAAAGCAATAGAGATCATTGATGATAAAAATGACAGTAAGCTTGATGGATTTTAGTAATAAAAAGTCATTTTCAGTATAACATTGATTCTCTTGAATTTTATTTATGATTATTGAATTTTATTTATTTATAAAAAAAATGCTTTTTATTAATACAGGCAAACTTCGGAGCAACACTGATAAGAATCCCAAGGTAGGTTTCTATTAGATGTAAAAAAATAAAGTATTCTGGTTATTGGGATTATCCAGAATTGATTGGGTGATACAGGCTTTGTTTTCCTTCCTTTTTCCCCCTTAAAAGTTAAGGAGGGTCTTGTTTGTAGAAATCCATATTTTCAATATTTGATTTACATTATTGAAATTCCAGGATTACACAAAGATAGAAAATTCTTTATAATTTAATATATCTCCATATTTACAATTTCGTCTGCAGGATTTTCATGCACAGACATCTAACTTCACTATTCCCAAGACAAAGAAACAAACAAGAAATGGAAAAGCATGCAAGGAATCTCCACAAGGAGAGCGTCTACAAAGTAATGGTCATAGAAAAGTGCCGACGCAACTTCAACTTATGCCCGACGCTCAGGGTAGAGCTACCAAACGTACCAATGCGAGTGAAGGTAAAACACCAAAAAAATTAAGAAGGTCATGGGCACATACGCCAACACCTAGACGATCTGATGATGATGTTTCTCCTCGACAAAATGATGGTGGTAATTGTAGCCCTGAAAAAGTTAGTCCACCAGGTATGTGTATGTATATCTCACATGATTTCATGATCATATATTGAGAACAAAAAACCCTATACTCAGAGCCTGAAATAACGATCGGACATCGGACATTTTCCGACCAAAATAATCAGTGTTTCCGAACAAGTGCTAAACTAAAGAGTTTAGCATTTGCACATGATGTCACTACGAGTCATTAGGCACCATCTTGGTTGATTTTACAGCCATTTACAGCGAAGTAGTTGAGTTAATGAGTCTGGTTTGTTTTGAAAACATGTTACTGTATTATGGATAGTTTATGGTCTCTGGCTCAATACCACAAAGAATGAAGAATAAGAATTTTATAGTTGCCGCATGTATTTTGAAAATCATCCAATATGGCGTCGATTGCAAACGAGCAATTGGTCAGATATTTTTGTCCAGGTAGCCATTAACCTTCTTGAAAGGCTGGGCTAACCATTTAAGATGCATGCAATCCTCCTGCAAAGAACATTAATTTAAATATAAAAGATTTAACTATACTTGGCTGGTGTAAGTGGCATAAAGTATTGTTTATATATTGGCTTAATTTACCCAACAAAGGCAGGCATTAAATGAAAATGGAATCGAAAAAACGTCCGACCAAGTTTGAAACTTTCCAATCAAATTTAATTTTGGTCGGACATTTTTCCAGACAAATTTTGAACGTTATTTCAGACTCTGAAAATCATTCTAAACCATGGGCGGATTTCGACGGTTAGGGGTGTTACCCCCCCCCCCCTAGAATCTCTCTAACCCCTCTTATAAAGTGTTAAACCCCACCAAAATTTCGCTTCACCCCTCCTATTTTGTGTGAAAGTCTTTAACCCTAACGCCTAACCCCAGCTGAAGTTCACTCAGTGTTGCTGCTTGCACCCCACTAGAAATTTTCCACCCCTCTTTTAAAAAAATGAAAATCTTCCCTTGTTCTAAACTATTCTGCCTGGAGTTCGAGTAAGTGCCAGCTTATGCAGTGTTACCGTAGTAGGAAATAAGAAGCATTCTTTTCACATACAAATGAGGTGAAATTGTTACCTGGCAAACCATATATTATAGGAATTGATCACAGATTAGAGAACAACAACAACACTACAACTAAATCATATACTAATGATATTTTCTGTGTTGGTGCAATGTACTCAGGTGAATAAGATGCTTGTGATGTTACTCTGAGTGTATATCCACACCGGGCAAGCTTGAAAAATGAAAAACATTGCACCAACACAGAAAATATCATTATTACTAGATTACATTGATGTCGAAGGAACTAGATTCTGTTCCGAAGTATCACATACTCGAACCGACCAGACCGCGTAGCTCAGTTGGCAGAGCATTGGGCTAGCATTCCAAAGGTCGTAGGTTCGATTCCCACCGTAGTCAGGCATATTTTTCAAGCTTGCCCGGTGTGGATATACACTCAGAGTAACATCACAAGCATCTAAATCATATACTGTTTGTTTGAAGGCAAAACTAGTGATCCTACGTTAATGACTACTTCCTTTCACTCATTTAGATAAGCGCAGAGTCAATTTTAATCGTTTTCGCAAAACATCTTTGGTGAAGGATATGGAAGTTCATATTGTAGACCTAAAGAGCAGCCAAGAAACATCAGATGAACAAATGAAGAGTCCTGAAGGTAAAACAGGGAAGGAATCGTCAAGATTAACCGAAACACGCAAATCTCATTGTGGTGAAGAAATACGTTGTCCACTCTGTAATGATATTGTTACTGAAGCAGGATGCATCACTTGCCCGAAGACTAGCGATGCAGAATCACCTGATGATGAAGTGTCACCAGATGGATTTTTGATTTCTGCTAAGAAGAAGAATGAGGAATCCCCGGGATCTGGATTTAGAAACGATACTTCAGAAACTGATGAAACACAAACAGAACGTAAAGAACAAGTAAATATTTTCTCGTCAGAATCTCAAGACAGTGATTTTGTTGAAACATCAGACGTTCCTGGTTCAAATATCACTCAAGATGATTTATTTTGTCCCCTCTGTAACGAGCCAAAATCAAAGATTGGTTGCGGATGTTCTGACCAAAGTGAAGGACATTCAGCGTCAAAAACTTTAGGGTTTTATTCCAGAACTAGAATCAGTGTTCTTCACAGGAAATACGAAGGTGGGTAGTGCTTTCACTTTATTTTCAGCAAGTGTTCAGCACCTAGTCGGGCCAAAAAAAAATGTGGGTTTCCGGTTTCTTCTTATAAAAACATAGGTAGGGTAGGTCGGTTTTAACTTTTTTTTTTTAACTTTTTTTTTTAATTTTCCTAACAACCGGACGCCATTTTGGTTAGTCAGTGCTTCCACATCCAAAGATAAATTTCCCTAATATTGCCTCAAATTTCAATTTTCCACAAACTTTTCCCTCTAAGTGGAAACACTTACAAGCATGATCCAATAAAAAAGTTTAGGGTCGGGATTTCGACGTCCAAAAGCTAGGTAGGGTCGGGAAACCGGAAACCCACATTTTTTTTTTGGCCTCGTCAACGTCAGAACATATAATATTAGAGAATTTCAATTTCCAGAGAATTTCAATTTCCAGAGAATTCCAATTTCCCTTGGAGACTGTGCCTACGTGGCGATCGGGCATTCTGGCGGAGCTTCCGATCTCGGCTCGGGACCGCTCTAGGGTGTTTTTTTCTCTTTTTATAGTTCTTCTATTATTTAACTTTCCATTATCTTAACTTTAAATAGTTTATTCCCACCGTGGCCAGGCATATTTTTCAAGCCTGCCTGGTGTGGATATACACTCAGAGTAACATCACAAGCATCTTATTCACCTGAGTACATTACACCAACACAGAAAATATCATAGTTTATTATTATTAACTTTTTCTTTGGGTTAGTAACATGTATATTCTGCTGACCCCAGCTAATAATCCTCATCCTGAGGGGTTTGCTGTATTGGAAGACACCACGTAAATTTATTACTGCAAAGCTTTCGATCCGTAAGCCCGGATCTTCATCAATTCTTCAGATATTTACGTGGTGTTTCCACAAACAAAAGTATTGTATGTTTTGTCGCCATGCAAACCTACAAAGAACTTATAACTTCAGAACAGTTTACATAGCTTTTATAGAAGCAAGAAAATTTCACTGAGTATTTTGATATTTTAAAGGGTGTTCTAAAATTTCAACAAAACGGAAGAGAGTTTCGCTCAATACAAAGGCAAGCATATACAGTATTTATATTGGAGTGAATAAAACGTTTCTCTGTCCTAATGAACAAAATTTTGATCGAGACAAGTCTAGACGAAAATTTCATCACAGCTTGAAAGAGGCTCAAAGAGCATCACAAAATTAGTATTAAATATCCCGAAGGTTCGTTGCGAAATGTTGTAAAATGCGGATAATATAGCCCTGCGAAATTTGCCGTTTTTCAGTCATTTTGTATTACGCGCGGGAAATCGATACCTTTTTTCAGAAAGCGGTATCAATTTCCTGTGCGTAATACAAAATGACTGAAAAACAGGGCTATATATTATCCGCATTTTACAACATTTCGCAACGAAACTTCGGAATATTACTAATTTTGTGATGCTCTTTCAAACTGTGATGAAATTTTTGTCTAGACTTGTCTATATCAAAATTTTGTTCATTGGGTAATAGGTCCATTGATATTTTTAATTTCATTTTTTTTATTTAGAAAAACGCCAAGGCAAAAAAGAAAGATCCGAAGCAGACAACACTTGGCACGCCAGGTAAGATAATGTGATAATCAGGGACGTAACTAGACGCGATATTTTTTTTTGGGGGGGGTGCATATTCATATATTCATTCATATATTCATTTCAAAAGAAATCTGTCGGGCAGAACACGAATAGTAGAGACATTACGATTTTAGGACGGCAACGCGACGGCCAAAACAAACTCCTTCAAATAAATGGTAGTAAAGATAGTTCGTCGTATATTATCAATCGTATGAATTTAATACAGTCTTAGAAGTTGAAGACATGGGTTTTATGTTTGGGAAGAGTTCTGCTGAACCCAGTTTGAAGTTGCACTTGTTGTGGCTTGGAATGCAGTCGTTGTATCAAGACATGAAAATCTGTGATTTGGCGTTGTAAAAAGAGCGAGGACAATGTCTACATTTTTATATATTGTAATTACTCAATTATTGGTAGCCGTTGCCGTCCTAAAATTGTAAGGTCTCTAGGTGAATATCAACTGTCCCAAAAGAGAAGGTGCGAACGAGACTATATAGAAGTAAGGAGCCCCATACAAAGCACCTCCCTTCTCTAATAAGTAGTAACATATATATATATATATATATATATATATATATATATATATATATATATATATATATATATATATATATATATATATATATATATATATATA
>CACRXK020005894.1:9649-26652 GCA_902702795.2 Paramuricea clavata
AAATTTCGTATATCTTATCGAAAAAGTCCCTGTATTTTCGCTGTATATTTTCGCGAATTTGCGATCAAATTCTGTTCACGTATGTTGTTGTTTTCAATAGCGTGGAGTAGCGATTCTCTGATTGGTTAATTCACGAATGTTGTGAGAACTGCACATTTCATCCGTAATTTTAATCACGTTAAGCGTCGTTTCACTGTAGTAATTTTATAAAACAATTACCCTGCAAATGGTTTTCCCATGCAGGATAGCATGATCCATGCACTTGGGATGTTGCTCGACTTTCGGAAAGCGTAAAAATTCATTCGCCTACGGCTCGTGTATTTTTACGCTTTCCGAAAGTCTCGCAACATCCCGCGTGCATGGATCACGCAATCCTGCCCGGAAAACCATTCGGTATTCCTTTAATACCAAAAAAGTTCTTTGTAAATCAGTGAACTATAGCGTTTACACACGCTTGGTATCATTTGGTTCTGAATCATGCAAATTCTAAAAACATTGTATTTCAGAAAGGGTTTTTGATACACCTTCTATAATTAAACGAAAATTTTGAAAAATTTAAATTCAGTTACAGGAGTTTTGATTGTGCGATTGTTTCATGCATGCACATTGCGAGTCATCTTGTTGTCAAATAATTGAAACAGAGTCTGTAGACAAATGTAGGCTACCTTAGAAGGCATTTATAGGCTGTCAATAGAACTGACTATTTCACGAAATTAATGATTCTTGCGATGTCTTGATATCTGGGTAAGTCACTAAGCGTATAATTATATTCTATAGGAAGTTTACAAAATAAGCATTGACGAAAGAGGGACTCGATTTAACGAGACTGTTGTAATCAATGACAAAGAA
This sequence comes from Paramuricea clavata, assembly GCA_902702795.2. NCBI lineage: Eukaryota > Metazoa > Cnidaria > Anthozoa > Malacalcyonacea > Plexauridae > Paramuricea > Paramuricea clavata. The sequence continues at coordinate 10,499 of CACRXK020005894.1, forward strand.
AAACATGTGGTCTATACCGTACCAGAACACAACGGTGTGGTTGGGTCTGCGATACTTTTTGACTACAAAACGGTATGTGAAATAGAAAATGTGAACTTTTCTGTAAGACTTTATCAGGAATATATGAATTAAATCTCTTTCTCACCATTTAGGGTTACTTCGCCACTCGAATTCCAAAGTTGAAAGAATGCTACATTCAACGAATTTCAAAGGGTTATTCTTCGCCAGGATTAGTGAGGAAAAACCTTGAGCGGGTAACTTTAGCCTCACGGCTTTTCATTCAGTTTTTGAGAAACGTTTTTATACACTAAAAAGGAAAATTAAAGCTTGTATAAGAGAATATTATGTTTAGCGTTTTTCAATATTCCACTGACACTGTTCTCGACAGTGTACATTTAGTCACCATGACAACGAAAGAAGCGAACAAGAGCTTGGTCTAAATATACATAATTTATAATTAATTTATAAAAAGTATTCATCTTCTTATTGATGATTAATATATATCTCCCATACTTCATAGTATCGAGTGTTCAAAGAAAGCCAATCCGCTGTACCAGTGAAAACGATAAAAGCCACTGTTGCGAAAGGACAAAAAATAGATTCGAGAGAAATCAGTTTTAGTCTCTCGACTTTTTGTGGTGATTTTGCGGCATATCAAGCCATCCAGATTAATCATCAAGAACTTTTTCCCATGGGAGGGAATGTAACAAATGGTAAGAGTAGTTTGCGAATTTTCAATAATTCAGCGTTTGGTAGCCTGTGAACAGGCCTTATACCTCTCGACGAAGCGAGCGAGAGAACGTCTGTGAGTTGGATGAAAATTCCTTGTTCTGGTCAAGTGGATCGGATTTTCCACAAAGGCCTCTGTTTGGACAGTGCTTTATTTGAATAATATATATGACAAATTAACATATTCCATTGGTTATTGATAATTAGCACGCGTTTAAAATAACAACACAAAAATTTTAAATTCAGAGATTTCTTCAACAATCAAGATTTCCTTCGGGGCATACAAAGGTTTGAAAGACTTGAAATATAATCCGTTGCGTTTAATTTTGTGCTGTATCGAAGTTAAGAAAATCAAGATAAAATTCTAGTGTTTAAACACTCAGCGAACAATGCTGACAAATATATCTCAAACTCATTAATAATTCATGAGTAAATTGGCCAACAATATTGCTTTATTTTTCTCACATGATAGTGCTGGATACCTGGTGAACATTTTGAAAGCCGGAGAGAGTTTTCATATCAGCAGGGAAAAACGAGGCTGAATGAATAGATAATGATTAATTTTGATCCAGTCCAAGGACTGGATCAAAATGAACACAGTCCTATTGGACTTGATCAACGTTAATCGATTGAGTGTAAATTAAAGCTGTCTGACATATACTACATGAAAATGAAAATTAAACAACTTCTGTATTGCAATCGATAACAACAAAACAAATATTCTAATATTACAGGTAAACTACGTGAAGCGTTCCTCTTTTGACTTCGTAACTCATTTGGAATTTTCCTCATTAGCTTTGCAAATTTGAAAAACTCTTTGCAAATCCCTTCAGGGAATTTGCTATGTTCCTATCGGCTGTTGCAATATTCAACAATATAGAAATCAGATTTTGCTGCAACTTGCAACAAAATCTGATTTCTACGCATGTTAATTGAAAATGTTTACACATACATTACAAATCACGAGGCAACATGTGTCGACATTCCTACTTAACATGCGTTGAAATCAGATTTTGTTGCAAGTTGCAGCAATTTTGTTGCCCATATTACTTCACCTTTAGCGACAGCTGCAAATGCAAATGAAAGTTTAGAATGTGCAAATTTTGGTTGTTGGTGAAACAATTTAAATTTTGAATTGTCTCGTGTAGCATCATAATAAATAGATAAATTGCATCAGTTTCACAAGGCACGTTTCTGGTGTGTTAGGCTTGTTTCAAACGTCACGCTACTCGTGTCCCCAGCGTATTAAAAGCAATAAATGAGATGAAATGCCTTTGGTTACATTTTGGCCTAAAATGAAGCGATAACGAAATTCTCCTCAGGGTTTTCTACGACAACGCATGCTTCAGTGCTTAACACAGCTGAGAGATCCATTAGTGGTAAGGTTACATAACGGTTACAAATTACTAACGTCAATCTGCTGACCACTAATCATTAAGTTGAAAAAAACTGGGCTTTTTCTTACTTGATAAAGTTACAAAAAGTTCTAAGTAACTTGTAACTAGTTAAAAAAATATTGAAGTAATTGTGTAACGGCAACTAGTTACATTTTTTTAAGTGCAACTTTTACCAGGAGGGACCGGTCATTATTTCTGGCAGGGGTGGGAGCCGAGGAGAAAATGGTGGGGTAACTGAAAAATAAAACTCGCTTTAGGTGGGGTAGCCAAAAAATCCTTGCATGTAGAGGTGGGGTAAAAAATAACCATATTTTAATCAAACACAATACAATATATACTGCAAAAAGCAGAGTTTAATATGTGATTATTCTAATTTTTAAAATAAAATATTATTGCTTTCCAAAATGTTGACAGAAACACCCCCTAGCTGTAACCCTCATTTTCCGAACCTGCCCGAAATGTTCCCTAAGCGCCTGCGGAGGAGGTAGTACATGCCTTATAATTTAGGGGTATATAGCCATGGTGTGTAATTAAAAATGCCTCTGGCAGGAGAGAAACCTTGGGGCAAAACAATTTGTCCTCAGACGCTATAATTGATCAATCACAGCGAGGCTGTCGTATGAGTCACGTAAATTGTGAAACAAGGGCGCTGAAGAAAAAAATTGAATAAGAGTGCCAAAAATGACCTATAGAACGAATATCCATTATTGTCGCTTTCCAGTGACAAAAAAATATATACTCTTTATTGGCATATATATTGGGCGTTTAAGTACTGTTTAATAAGCGAGCAGGAGTGTTTTATTAGGTTTAAAGCCACGATCAGGCAGCGCGAGTGGCTTTAGACTTAATAAAACACGACCTGCGAGTTTATTGACCGGCTTCAAACACAACTACAAATTCAATAGATTTACTGCCTTATTAGTATTCTTTATATAAAAAATACTAATGAGGACACGCCTACAATATAGATACTGCCTTATTAGTATTCTTTATATAAAGAATACGAATTAGGAGTGTTTTATCAGGTTTAGAGCCACTGCACGTGACATATTATGGTTAACATGATTTGCCAATAAGCTTATGAATTATTAATTAGTGTTTGAAAGAGCGTATTATAATGTTCCTGGATAAAATCCGTGGGTTCAAATATTATACCCAGTGTGCTACATATATATCTGGAGGAAGAACTCGAGTCCAAAACGTGAAGCCAGCTTCGTGTTAATCGCGGGGACAAAAAACATATAATCCCCCTCGGTATATACATAATGATAACTATTATTATACTAGTACTTTAGTGTATGCAAGTTTTATTTTAGTCATAGTATTTGATTTACGTTTTGATATAAGAAATCAGGACCATATTGGTATCATATCAATAAAATTTATGCAATTAGCTGTGGAAACGTGAAAACTGTAACTTGAAATATGATATTATAACGGCCTCGAGATCGTGAGCAATTCGCCAAAATTAAGCTATGTGTGATAAGTAAAATTTGTGTGAACCCAAATAATGCGTGAAAATGTTTAGACTATTAAATACAAAAGTTTAGATCATGATATGTGTAGAAAACATGTTAGTTGAAAATTCATAACGTACACATGTGTATCAAAATGCGGTTAGACTTTTTGGAGAATGCATGACCACGCTGTGCTAAATAAAAAACTTGTATGGAGGCATGTAGAAACAAACTGATGAAGAGAAAGAAATATTCATGTGTGCATGTGCAATTCAATGTGTAAAACACTCCTAATTAGTATTCTTTATATAAAGAATACTGATAAGGCAGTATATCTATTGAATTTGTAGTCGTGTTTGAAGCCGTTTAAGGAGGCTCCCTACAGCAATTCTTGTTTACGCAACAACCCGTAAAACAGATTTATTCGTGCAGAACGCGAATTCTTTTCGACTTGGTGGCAATCTTGGTCACCTAAGGAATATTTCGAACTAGATTTCGACAACGTCAGCGTTCCCATGGCAACATGACAACAGCATAAAACCTTCCGCAATTATATTTAACCCATAAATGTGCCGCTATCTCAAAAACGATGTTGGTAACCTATCTTTTTTATTTCATATATCAATAGGTGATGACGCTCTGCAACTGTAGTGAAAGTTTAAAAAAATTCTGTACTGTCTGATTTTTTTAAAAGCGAAAATTTTATTGCGGAATTTCCACACTAAAGATTTATTTAAAAATTGAAATTTATAAAATTTACCGCAAAATAAATTCGTGGTCAAAATTTGAAGATAGGTCACCGATGAAACAAATGAGTAAAATGGAAATAAAGTTAGAAAATAGCCTCCTGTAACTCGATCGAGAAATTAGCCTTATTGAAAAGCGTCGCTGACTAGTAAAAGATTGTACGCGGGCGCGGAACGAGCTTTCATTCAGCAAAATCGAGCGACAATGTTGTTTTTGTTGTTTTGTTTTTTGTCAACTTTTCGATTTATTGAGTGTCATGGACAGCCAAGGATTATTGTGAAGGATCAAATTGATGAAAACAACAAAACCTCTTTAAGATTGAAACTAATTGAACCTTGCCGTTTACTCAATCTATCAGCTGTAACAGCTTATTAACAGGTGGACGTGTTTTTTAGTTTCATGTTTGGTTTTGTACTTTTTTGCTAAACTGAAAAGAACAATCAGGCTATGAAACTGAAATATTTTTCTGCTTACATATAATCACTTTAATCTTGTAGAAGCACGACCAAAAACGTAAACGTTTTCTTGAAAAGTAAACAGCTTTTTAACTTTTTAATCGTTTGTATCCAATTTCGGCAAATGTTTTACAGTTGACAGTGTATATTTTTAAAAAAATAAAAAACATTGTTACCTAACTATTTTTTGGTCTAGTGATATTCGTATCATATATAGAATTGCTGTATAGATATAGACTCGCAATTGATTTGGCACTCAAATCGAAGTATTATCCAACGCTTTTTTCCCTTAGAAACCAGTTTCAGAAATGGCATTTTTTAATAAAAAAGCCCGATCAAGTTTTGTTTTGTTTTGATCATGCGCGGGTTGTATGGGATAGTTCAAGTACCGGTCCCGCGAACATCCCGCAAGCTACTGTAGGGAGCTAGCCTCCATAATAAACTCGCAGGTCGTGTTTTATTAGATCTAAAGCCACTCGCGCAGCGCGCTCGTGCATAGCTTTAAACCTAATAAAACACTCCTGCTCGTTTATTAAACAGTACATCAGCACAATGCAGGTACAACTTCAACATTGCTTTGGTCCCGTTTCCCCAAGTTTTATAAATCTTACTACGTGTTGCTGCGTACCAATAGCTAGAGAGCAGGAAAATATCTGCCAAACTACAAAACGTTTTGTCCTGCAGTAAATCAAGAAAACGACTTTAGATTAAATTAAATTTCACCACATTCTTTTAATTAAGGCGGTTTTCCTCTAGCCGAAATTTTTCGACCGAATCGAAAATTTCATCTGTCTTACAAGCACTCAGGTAGAACTAAACAGAAATCTTTTGAATTTGAACAATAGAAATTTCGGTTCGATCAAAAAATTTCGCCTAGTGGAAAACTGCCTTTACACACCGGTAATTTTCTTTCCCGTTTCGCTAGAGTATCATGAGTAAATTATTGTTAAGTTTCCTTCTCGGTCCCAATTCTATTCACTGACCTGAATATGACGTGTTTTATTGAGGTCGATGCTCCGGATCTACATCCTTAATTCATAGTTTTCTTTCAGATATTTTCGCGCTCTTTTATGAGTTCAGATATACCATATAGCATGCGGCTCGCGCACACGCTTGCTATGAACAGAGGCGCCGGAATATCGATAATTGGGGGCAGATATTCATATATTTGTGTTCTACCCAATTAATTTATTTTGAAATCGATTGTTTTTACAGTCTATGAACAAGAATATATGAATATCTGCCCCCGCAATTATCGATATTCCGGCGCCTTTGGCAGTGTAGCACAATAGTCTTGTAAAATGAAACATGCCCGGTAACTTAAATGTCATTTTCTATTTAGATTTTATCACACATCAACTTTTTGTTTTAGGCAAGGTGTGGCAAAAGAGGTACATAAAAACGTATCCTATCTTCGTCGGAAGGGAGATATCAGTGCAGTGGAATTTATGGGTAAAACGTGATGGAAAATGGGTCAGATTAATAGGTACGATGTGCAAAAAGTATGAAGATTATATAACTGATCTAGAGAAAGATGGATGTGCCCTGAATACCAAGGAGTGGCTTCTCGACTGTGGAGCTCAGTCGACTAGCAATTGTTTGTACACAATTCAGTGCAGGAGAGATACAGGAATATTTCGCTGCAAAGAGACGCATTATACCACTGACATTCTTTGCTGCCAGGTTAGGTGTAGTAAATCTGGCGGACGTTGATGACTTGACGTAATTTCCTACATTTGATTAAGACTAATCCGTATACTTTTTCCTGGGGTCGAATTTAATTATATTTTAATATTACGTTTGTTAGTATATAATGTGTACATAAAATTTGATAATTTTGGTACAGTTTTTTTAAGTAAATCATGCTTTTCCTTGAATGTAATTACTGCACTTTTCTGAGTCACTTCTTTTCCTTTTTGAGTCACTTCCTTGCATATGCTGTCAATCACTTTGACTGTATATTGGTTAAAATTTCCTGGATAAAGTTTACGCAAGATATTGGGCCGTATGTATTAGCAACTTAATGCGAGGATTCTACTGGTTGCTTCTGACTAGGGTAGACCTACTTATACCTACTAAATTTAGTTGATATGCATATGTAACCACGGTCGTCTACAAATCGTGCTTTTTGATTGGTTCTCTTAACGGTTGTTTATTTGCAAACATGTCCAATACTGTCGCATGCATACGGATGGACAAAGTTATTTACAATCCGTAAGCTCTATTTTTTCGCTTCGTGACTTCCTTTCCATCACGTGGTCTGATCTAAATAATTACATCATGCTGCAGCGCATCCTGCATGCACCCAAGAAAGATCTTACCATCCCTACGATTCGTACGGATGGTACGGACGGAAAATCTTGAGTTTACGATCCGTCTGAGCGAGCACACTACACCGTTTCATGTTTTGAGCAGCTCCATACACATCTCCATATACATACAATTTACTCGTTCTTATATATATGTGTCAAAAAATTCACGCAAATGACACAATATTTCAATATAATATGTCGTTGCTTCGTTCTTTAGAAACGACGCAATATATCAATATAGTATGCTCCATATACATACAATTTACTCGTTCTTATATAGGCCCTATTTGTAAAAGAATTCACGCAAAGGACGCAATATATCAATGCAATATGTCCGTTATGTCGTTGCTTAGTTCTTTAGAAACGACGCAATATTTCAATATAATATGCTCCATATACATACAATTTACTCGTTCGTATATATGTGTCAAAAAATTCACGCAAATGACGCAATATATCAATTTAATATGTCGTTGCTTCGTTCTTTAGAGACGACGGAATATATCAATATAATATGCTCCATATATACATACAATTTACTCGTTCTTATATGTGTCAAAAAATTCACGCAAATGACGCAATATACTGATCAATGTAATAATTATGTCGTTGCTTCGTTCTTTAGAAACGACGCAATATATCAATGTAATATGCTCCATATACATACAATTTACCCGTTCTTATATAAGCAATAACTCACCATGCTTTGCATGCTAAGAGTTTAAAGTTTTATGCTGTTGGGAAGACAACCTGAATCGAATTGGCTATAAACAAACAAAATGTTTCAGAATAATTACAATAATATTTAATTACTGTTATATTATATGGGATCAGTTATCCAGTAGCATTTTAATATAATGAGGGATATACTTTAATACCATTTTCTTCGGTAACAAAAATAATTGCTATTTCTTGGCAGCTTGAGTGCCATCAGAGAAAGCAGTACCTAACACAACTCTGCAATTATATAATTATCTATACGACTCACATTATGTTTGAAGAGGTGCAAATGTTTACATTTAACAATACTATAAGTTTTGTATACCCCAATAAGGGTTAAGTCAATGTGGAATATACAATAAATAATTAAACTCAGAACATCGAAATGTATATAGACTATTTGACAGTATTTTCAAATTGTATAGCTAAGCATTCCACAAAACATTGTCAGTGACCAATAATCCATGGTGATCGCCTTTGCCCAGATAGTCAAAGAGCAGATTTGTAGTTCTTTCAACATGGAAAGTCTATCAACTAAAAAGAGAATAATTTTTGGTTATTTATTGAGTGTATTTAACAGAAATACAATTGGATGAAACACAGCTGCACACAGAGACAACCAGTGTGCGGTTGTACCTATTATAAGCAGGGACCGTCAATGGTCAAACAAATAATGTCTAAATACAAAATAATGCTTACAGACTATAATGCAAGTCATTGGCTAAGTACACTGCCTGGCCAACTAATATTGTTATTTATTTAAGCATATAGGAATGTGTTTATATTGGTACCTGACTCAATTCAATAAATTCAAATCCCCAAAATATAAGTTAATTAACAGTATAGTGTTTGGTCTCAAAGATATATTTCAGGTCTAAATGCTTTTACAATCTCTGTGTATAAGGAAACATTTTGGTACTAGCCTAACAAAATAATATTTCTATATATTTGAATATTGTTTGTATTAGTATATTGTTTGTAATCTGTACAGTATACAAAAACTCTGGTTGTACGCATCCCAAACATGTTTTTAGTGTCAGTTAGCAATAGTCGTATATGCATCTGTTGTCTAAGGTACGAAATTTCACAAAACACTATCGAAAAATAATCAAGAAATGAAAAGAATCCCACCTGACTTGTTCACAGTTCTTTCAAATCGTGTCCTCAAAATAAAGATCGCACGGTAGATGTTTTTAAAAACTCTGTTTTATTGTGAAAATTCGGCATTGCGCCATAAACTTTAATACAAAAATTTGGTTCGGCGCTTACCAGACGAAACGCGTGGAAACTGCGTGGGCTTTCGAAACGGGGACACCGAGAACAAAGGAACCGACCGCGAGTCGGCCATCTTTATATACTTAATCTTTGCGCACGTGCAGTCTCCGCTTTTATACTAATATATTTAGCGTTTTTGTTGCGGTACGTTAAATGATAGATTGCGCATGCGTAACCGATTAAAGCGTAAAAAGTGCGCATGTGCAGCAAAGAACCAAATGTTTAGCTTAAATTCGCCGATTGCATGTAGAGCATGTTTGTCCATTTTTAAATGGGAGCGCAACTATGCATGCTATTACGGACTAATAGCATGGCTGTTCGGGAGATTAGTGATTAAATGACCCCTTACCCTATGCAAGGTTTGCGGAATTCCCTCGGGCTTCGCCCTTGGGGATTCCGCAAACCTGCCTCGGGTTACGGGGCCATTTAATCACTAATCTCCCTCAAGCCATGCTATTACTTATAAGAACACGGGATTTATATATCTCATACCTAGCGTAATAGTGGCTTTCCTATTGGCTACAAGTAGGTGCGTTCAACCTCAAACTCACCTGTTGAAGTAAGTTTACGAGATGGATTCGAGATCGATGTTTCGGCGGCGGCCATTATATTATGAAGCGATTTGAACAAATTTCAGACGAAGATTTAAATAAAAAATTAATTAACTGTTTTTAATTGTTTTATAATTATTATTTTTTTTTATTTTGTTTCATGAAAATGGAATATTCTGTATTCATAGAGGAAGAGAAGAAAGATGGCCGCCGAAATTTGCTCGGCACGGGCAGGTTCAATTGGCAATGTTTTCCCAGAATGTGTGCATTTTCTCTTTTCAAGAATAAGGGAATATTGGAGGGAATTTCATTAGCTTCAAGTTAAGCCTACGTTTGTTTGTTCGCGTAGTATGTTGGCAGCTAAAATGTTCGTTATACAAACAAGAACTTATATACTAAAATGCGTAAATATTTCAGTACTTTTTACCGAAATGGCATGTGATAAAAAACAAACATACTTGCAGGTTCGTTGAGTCTGGGATTGGACGCACCTCGGGTGCCTGGAAGTTTCCCGAACTCACCTCGCTTCGCTCGGTGAGTTCGTGACACTTCCATCCACCCTCGGTGCGTCCAATCACGGCCGACTCACCTCCCTGCAAGTATGTTTGTTATAAAATCTCCCTGCATAGAAGATCCACATAAATTCCAAACCTAAAATGTAGTAATTCTCTTTTACTCTTTATTTGTACAGCTTTGAATGAAGCTTCAAATAAGTAAATCCTCAATCAAAGTTTCTTGTTTATAAACAGTCCCTGAATATTATTAAATTATTTATTTATTCAATTTATCCTATTCCGCATTGTCAGCAGTTTCCTGGAAGGTTAATTTCATATCTTTAAGCTTCGAGTCGAACTCGGTCGTGTACTATACTGTTAAATTACGTATTACAAGTACATTACAAATCATATGAATGGGGCGTGTGCAGTAAATCATGAAAATAAAAACAAAATTTTAACCCGCGGCTTTTCCATTTCGATTATGCATCACTATTTTTCAAACCCTACTCACAAATAAATATGAGTATGACATCAGTGGCGGCGCCACGGGGAGGACTGGGGAGGACACGTCCCCCCCAGTTCTCTTCAAGGTCGATTTTCTAATTTGTCCAAATCCGGTGAGAAATTTGGGGAGGGGGTACGTTTGTGACATCAGTCCAGTTATTTAGATATAACTTAATAAATTCAGTCTTTATTGTGTGAATAAAAACCGGCATTAAAAGATCTTCGCTTTACTTTTGACAAAAGACCATTTCATATATGCGGCATTTACCATTAGCATATTGCAGGCACTGATTACGACCGCCGAAGGAAACCCATCATAATACCGGGTGGCCCAAAAAAAAGTACTCCTGTTTGATTCGTAATAACATCTAAACAAGTATAGCTTTCAAAGAGAAATAACTTGCATCAAATAGAGGAAGGACTAACTTAGACTTTGATATATTACAGTTGTATTTCACTTAAAAATTCACGGAGATATTAATCTTTAAATTCGGGAGGATATTTCTTGATGTGTCTGAAATATGCAAAAATCGGCGTATCAAATATTAATCAAGATTTGCCCGACTGAAACATGCACTATTACCAGTAAATAAATGACACTTGACAAATTGTTTATTATGAAACAAAGTATTATTATATCTACAAAATACAAGCAAGATTCATTCATTCGTGAATTTTTAAGTTAAATACAACTGTAATATATCAAAATCTAAGTTAGTCCTTCCTCTATTTAATGCAAGTTATTTCTCTTTAAAAACTTTACTTGTTTAGAAGTTATTACGAATCAAACAGGAGTACTTTTTTTTGGGCCACCCGGTAGGTTAACATATTACCCAAACTTAAGTGCAATGGGTAATGTGTGATGCGGAAGTTTGGTCCTGCTGCTGAGATGTGAGGGAGATACGTTAATTAATGCACTGTTCATTAGCTTCTTGGAATGCATCACTACACAACTGAAAGAGAAAAATGTTCGAAGGAAGAGATCCATCAAGTGAAATTGTGTGTGAGGGAGGCAAATAGAACCTTCGTTTTCGAATCTTGACGGTTAGACCTATCTTAGATTTTTCAACATCGGAAATATCGATGAGAAAGTTTACATTCCAAAAGAAATGGTACGAAGAGTACATATATATGACTGGAATATTCAATGTAACAACTGCAAGATTACATACGAGCATCATAGCAGCGAAGAGATGGAAAGGAAAGAGTCTAGAGAAAGGGTCCAAAAGAAAGTTTCCACCTTGGATTTGCTTGCCCTCCTTGCTCGACGTTTTCAGCAAAGATGATCTGCACCATCTTCATCCCGACTTGTTTGAGGTCGCTACCTTGCCTGTGACAGTGGCATCATGTGAACGCACACACAGCAAGGTCAAAATAATAAACAATAATTTGCGAGTTGCTATGTCACCTGATAGACTCGAGGACCTTGTCCAGATTACCAACGAACGAGGTCTAGCCAACAATATCGAACTTAGCAAATTAGTGGAAATATTTAAGCTTGCAAAACCTCATAAGCTTGTCATGCAAGGAGATCTACGATAACATATAGCCATTATTATTCTACCTAACAGTTATTTCCATTTGTATTTAAATATAAAATAATGTTGACTTCAATTTTCCTGGAAGTAGCAATTCCTTTAGGCAGCTGTCAATCAATGTAATCGTAGTCAATAGAATAAGAAGGTTAGGGAACTCGATGCACACATAATAGAGCTATCTATGTTTTTGTCTTGGTTTATGCAAAAAAAAATGGTCGGTTCATCGTCATGTGTGTATTGTATTTTTATTTTGCTAGAGTAACCAATAGTTACTATGTTTTTGTTTAGCTATTGTGTAATATTACGACCGGGTAGTTAAACATGACGATGAACCGATCGTTCCTTGCATAAACCAGACAAAAACATAGATAATGAGGTCTTTTACTGTATGTCTGCATCGAGTTCCCTAACCTTATTCTTTTGACTATGATGTAATACTGCATTTGTAGGTATTATATATACGTATAGTCATGAAAAAATCGTGTGTTTTTTACTTTATAATTTTCGGAATTCTGAATAATCTCACCCTGAAAATGCAGGAAATCGCATTTCAGAGACTCTAGATTTCAAAAATTTTCCGGGGGGGCATGCCCCCGGACCCCCCTAGAAGTGTCTCGCGCCTTCACCGCTCGAAAATCCCCCCCACTTTTAAAAGGCTGGCGCCGCCACTGTATATATATATATATATATATATATATATATATATATATATATATATATATATATATATATATATATATATATATATATATATATATATATATATATATATTCTTGTACTGCTTTACATATATTGGCTGCCACGCCGTCCACGCGTGCTTTCTCAGTTTAACCGTGCTCAGTGACAAGTCTATAAGTTGAAAGCTGATCCAACTTGCTTGAATTGTAACTCGACACTAGATTATAGAGTAGAAAGTCACATCACGATAAATATTAATTTTTAATTGCAGTTCTTTTCACGATTTCTTTGAAGATTCAATGGATATTGTTTATATTTATAGAGCGATCTAATTAATTGTGACAATATATACTCACTCCCCCGACCCTAGTAAACAATACGCCATTTTACGCAAAATCCGCGGGTCACGTGACCATACCATACCAGGGTATTTGCTCCCCAGAAGCAAATACCCTGGGTACGAGGTTGCAGCAATTGTTGTTGTTACCAAATCCACGTTATGACGAAGTTTTGGAGAAATACCAGCATTTGGACGTTCAAGTTCATGTGATGCCTTTTCGAACTTTATGTTCTATTGAATTTCAAGGCTACTGTAGCAGAGACTTGAATTTGGGCCAGTTTGAAAATTGTATTTCTGGAATCTATGATGAATAGGCTTTCTGCCGAAGCCTTACTCGTGCATCACTAGAATTGTCCGTGCAGGTAAAAAGAAGTTTTTCTAGCTGTGTAATCGAAAAAGACGTGAAAGTTAATATTATGCTGTTTCGAAACTTATGTTCTATTGAATTTCAAGGCTCCTGCAGCAAGAACTTGAATTTACGCCGGTCTGCAAATTGTATTTTTGGAAGCTACTGTCAATAGGCTTTCTGTCAATGCCTTATTCTTGCATATCTAGAGAGTTCGTGGACATAAAAAGCAAGTTTTTTCAGCTGTGTAATCGAAAAAGACGTGAAAGTTAATTATTATGTCGTTTCGAACCTTATGTTCTTTTGAATTTCAAGGCTCCTGTAGCAAAAACTTGAATTTGTCATGGTCTGCCAGCTGTATTTGTGGAATCTACGGTCAATAGGCTTTCTGTTGATGCCTCATTCTTGCATATCTAGAGAGTCTGCGGACATAAAAAGCATGTTTTTCCAGCTGTGTAGTCGAAAAAGACGTGGAAGTAAATTATTATGCCGTTTCGAACCTTATGTTCTATTGAATTTCAAGGCTCCTGTGGAAAAAACTAGAATTTGTCATGGTCTGAAAATTGTATTTGTAGAATCTAGGGTTAATAGGCTTTCTGTTGATGCCTCAATCTTACATAACTAGACAGTCCGTGGAAATAGAAAGCAGTTTTTTCAGCTGTGTAAACGAAAAAGACGAGAAAGTTCACATTATGCTTTTCGAACCTTATGTTCTATTGAATTTCAAGGCCCCTGTAGCAAGAACTTGATTTTGTCACGGTCTGAAAGTTGTATTTCTGGAATCTATGATGAATAGGCTTTCTGCCGAAGCCTTACTCGTGCATTACTAGAATTGTCCGTGCAGGTAAAAAGCAGTTTTTCCACCTGTGTAATCGCAAAAGACGTGAAAGTTAATATTATGCTGTTTCGAACCTTATGTTCTATTGAATTTCAAGGCTTCTGCAGCAAGAACTTGAATTTACGCAGGTCTGCAAATTGTATATTTGGAATCTACGTTCAATAGGCTTTCTGTCGATGCCTCAATCGTGCATAACTAGACAGTCCCTGGACAGAAGAAGCATACAGGTTTTTCAAGATGTGTAATCGAAAAAGACGTGAAAGTTAATTATTATGTTGTTTCCAACCTCATGTTCTATTGAATTTCAAGGCTCCTGTAGCAAAAACTTGAACTTGTCACGGTCCAAAAATTGTATTTTTGGAATCTACGGTCAATAGCCTTTCTGTCGATGCCTCATTCTTGCAATCTAGAAAGTCTGTGGACATAAAAAGCAGTTTTTTCAGCTGCGTAAACGAAAAAGACGTGAAAGTTCATATTATGCCTTTTCGAACTTTATGTTCTATTGAATTTCAAGGCTACTGTAGCAGAAACTTGAATTTGGGCCAGTCTGAAAATTTTATTTCTGGAATCTATGATGAATAGGCTTTCTGCCGAAGCCTTACTCGTGCATTACTAGAATTGTACGTGTAGGAAAAAAGTAGTTTTTCCAGCTGTGTAATCGAAAAAGACGTGAAAGTTAATTATTATGACGTTTCGAACCTTATGTTCTATTAAATTTCAAGGCTCCTGTAGCAAAAACTTGAATTTGTCACGGTCTGAAAGTTGCATTATATTTTGAAACTACGTTCAATAGGCTTTCTGTCGATGCCTCATTTTTGCATATTTAGAGAGTCTGTGGACATCATAAGCAATTTTTTCCAGCTCTGTAATCGAAAAAGACGTGAAAGTTAATTATTATGTCGTTTCGAACCATATGTTCTATTGAATTTCAAGGCATCTGCAGCAAGAACATGAATTTACGCCGGTCTGCAAATTGTATATTTGGAATCTACGGTCAATAGGCTTTCTGTCGATGCCTCAATCGTGCATAACTAGACAGTCCCTGGAAAGAAGAAGCATACAGGTTTTTCAAGCTGTGTAATCAAAAAAGACGTGAAAGTTAATTATTATGTTGTTTCCAACCTAATGTTCTATTGAATTTCAAGGCTCCTGTAGCAAAAACTTGAATTTGTCACGGTCTGAAAGTTGTATTTTTGGAATCTACGTTCCATAGGCGTTCTGTCGATGCCTGATTCTTGCAATCTAGAGAGTCTGTGGACATAAAAAGCAAGTTTTTCCAGCTGTGAAATCGAAAAAGACGTGAAAGTTAATTATTATGCCGTTTCGAACCTTATGTTCTATTGAATTTCAAGGCTCCTGTAGCAAAAACTTGAACTTGTCACGGTCTAAAAATTGTATTTTTGGAATCTACGGTCAATAGCCTTTCTGTCGATGCCTCATTCTTGCAATCTAGAGAGTCTGTGGACATAAAAAGCAGTTTTTTCAGCTGCGTAAACGAAAAAGATGTGAAAGTTCATATTATGCCTTTTCGAACTTTATGTTCTATTGAATTTCAAGGCTACTGTAGCAGAAACTTGAATTTGGGCCAGTCTGAAAATTTTATTTCTGGAATCTATGATGAATAGGCTTTCTGCCGAAGCCTTACTCGTGCATTACTAGAATTGTACGTGCAGGAAAAAAGTAGTTTTTCCAGCTGTGTAATCGAAAAAGACGTGAAAGTTAATTATTATGACGTTTCGAACCTTATGTTCTATTAAATTTCAAGGCTC
>CACRXK020005895.1:0-26646 GCA_902702795.2 Paramuricea clavata
CATGTTCGAAGCTGAAACTGATTAAGTACGTCTCGACTGAGGAAAAAGACGATATACTGGAGGAACTTGATATGTAAAATCTCGTTAAAGCAGTTGTAGATATGGTTCCAAGAAGAATAGATTTAGTTTAGATTTTTAACTGTTAAATACATGTATGCATCATCATAGCATGAATATTTCTTCTCAGACTTATTCTGTATCGTATGAAAAAGCTAAGCAACAAGTCTCATAGAACCTAAAATGATTTAAATGCAACATTTAAAATCACAACATTGGGATTCCCCCCCCCCCCCAGAATCACAGTGAGAAAATAAGGTGACACTGACCCGTCCTCCTATTTTTCAAGGTGACTTTTCCAATTTATTTAATTCCGAATAGAAATGTCTGGAAAAATTCATGTCTTCGATGTACTTTATAATCTTCGGAATTCTGCTAGATTTTACCCCCAAAATGCATGATATCGCAATTCAGGGACCCTAGATTTCAAAATTTTCCGGACCCCAGACCTTCCTAGACGGTCTCACGCCTTCGGCGTGAGGTTCGCCCCCCCCCCCCGAAAAATCAAGGTTTGGCTACGCCACTGGTTATAGCTGTACGATTATAGCTACAAAGAGTTAAAGTTATTGTTTAACTGCTGACGTCAACCTTTTTATAAAGGTCTTTTAGGACGTGTATAATATATGCACCAGCCATTCATTCATTCCGGCGTTCATTCATTCCAGCCCCTCCGCTTCCGACAGTCTTGAAACTTACATAGTTGAGTGGAATTTTCAAGCTGTTACCGTTGTATAATGTGATATAACAAAGCCAGGAAAACTTTGCCTGTGGACGGTTCGCTATAAACGTAAGTTAAAACTACAATTGTCTCGAACATTTTTATGTATATTATTAGAACGTAATAGGACGGTTTCTCGTGAAATTTGGATAAAAGAAGCGCCCGAGAGATTTTAAAAGACCTTAAAAAGCACTCGTCCTTCGGACTCATGCTATTTTGATGCTCTTTGAAAATCTCACTCGCGCATGTCTTATCCAAATTGGATTCGAAACCATCCTAATACCCATACCTACATGTTGAAACGATCGCGATCAACAAGTTATTGCGCTTGAATATAATGATTTGAAGGTGGGTAACAAAAACAAACTTACCTCTGAAGAGACCGAATAAAGTTCTGTTGACTTTGACTATGGATGCTAACGAGATGTCCATTGTTGCCAATACGTTGGCATTTTTTCTCAGCTTCCGGCCATGTTAGATAGTCGTGAGATGTTTTGTTACCCACAATGTAACACATTCCTTGGAATAACGTCCAGTCTTTCTTACACAGTAAAAAACCTATAAAATTTGAAAGAAATATATAATAGATCAACTATATTATACCAGATTCGAATAGCGTGTTGTCCCAATTAAATGAAGGTCTTCCATGGATGTTATTTAGTACGGGTACTTGTGCTTTATAACGGTTATTACAATTTAGTTGCTTCAATCTTGTGTTTCGAGAAGATTTTCGTCTTGCTTTTCACCAACAAATTATAAGAGTACCCATGGGTCCTATAGAGTCCACGATGGGTACCATGACCATCTCAATTAATTATCAACTTTATCTTGTGTGATAGATATTAAATATGAGTTAGCCTGCACCGAAGCACGAGATCGAAAGAAAGCCGCATTAACTGAACGACTGCACCGTTCACATTCGTTCAACTCAACACTTTCTATTTGCTGATACAAGTTTAATTATCATAATAACTAGTTTTTTTAGTTGAGATACCTAGCTTTAAAATTATTTGTAATTAGCTTTGTATTCCTCATATAAATTACTGCACCACTTGTACGTACATGAAACAATGGTGTACAGCTACTACAGGAAAACATTAATAAAACTGAATGTGAAGCAAATCAAATAATGTGAACGTTTCCAACTATAGCCTAACTATTGCCTGTAAACATAGTAGCCGAACAGGAGAACTGCTTGACCAGCAATTATTTACTTTTCAAAAGACCCGATTCCCAGCCTGTAACAAACACTTAATGTTAACTTAAGTAAGCGATTAATTCACCTTTTCTAACAGGTCGGCTATTTTGCCAGTCTGCGAGTCTGCTAGCCATGCCAGTCGTGCGAGTCATGCGACTAGTGCGAGTTTTGCAAGTCTTGTGAATTTTGATCAAATGCGGATCGTCATCATGGATCTTCGTAAAAGTTGAGTAAATAATGTTGTCGACGCACCGTAATTCAATTTATTGCGAAGGTGTGTATTTCTAACCATCAATTATAAATTATTTAAAGGTGCTGTAAAGTCCGTTTTGTGCATAACAAAGGGGAACTCACAGACATAGACATTGCTCAAATTTTGCATCTTTCGAACTTTTTTAAATTGAAACGTCTAGTTTATATTCATTTACAAGCATAGCAAACCAGAAAAGTGTCAGATATTCAGTTATATATTATATATTTTACAAATATACCAGTTCAAAATGTAAACAAAGCAATTTGTTTACATTTGGACTTTGCAGCATCTTTAAAGTGTGTGTTGTTCATTGCGAAAATTAGCAGAGATTAGTCATAGTGTAAATGACGCACATCCTCTGATAATTTTCTTTTTGCGGCAGACTCTGGCGCACCTGCACGGCATTTACAAACACGTCCTAAAAACCTAAATACCACCGAAATGAGTTATTAGCTTTAGGTTTCATTTCCATAAACTGTGAAAATATTTTGTTCAATTTTATAGCACAGGAAAAACAGCCGATATAGCTTTATATTTCATTATAAGTGAGACCTGACTGGGTAGTATAGTGTACCAATTTTAAATGTTCTCATAAAAATGAAGTGTTTAATAACTCGTCGACCTGATTGTATTCTTTTCTCCTGTAAATTAGTCTACAATTTTATTGAGATCGCAGCGTTTTTCTTTAATTTAAAAACGAAGGCAATTTTACAATGATAGTTGACACAACACAGTCACAGTATTAATTAAAATGCGTATGTATGTGATATAGACATAATATATTTTATAGATCTAGTTCTAGTGAGTAGTGAGTATATATATAGTGTGTAAATAGACTAGATAATATGATCTTTATAAATTAATACGATAGGCATTGACATTGTTCTATTTCTATGTATTACAATTCAACTCTCGTCATTTTTCTTAATAATTCCAACTATAAATTTCAAATGCATGGATATATATTCGATTATTGAATGTATTTTTCGCACAAATCTTCGTTCAGTTCCTTAATACAGTAGGTCCTTATATAGTGTTGTTTACAATACGAGTACAACTGCGTGCAATCTAAATTTAAACTATTACAATATAGGCTATTAATAGTTTAATATATTTTATATCAAAATGTAGCAAAAAATTTATGTATGTTTTCCAAAGGATAATATATTCCAGAACAATTTAATCAATCGATGTCAAAGAACCAGCATCAACCAATCTTGACCATTACTCTCGACTCTTAACGATCCGTGAACACTGCTAGGTTTCGTTCGAATGGTAAACTAATGACGTCATCACCTGTACAGAGGTCTAGTCTATTCGAACCTTTCCTACGAAACTGACTTTGCCACATTAAAATTGAAAAAGTAACAATATTTTTCATGTAAACAAAAATTCCTTATAAATTTCCTTAAAAGGTTTCAATTTACTCAAAGGAATTTTCAATAATTTTTAAATTTCTGAAGATTTCATTGGAATGTAAGAAATTACATAAATAGAAAGTGGAAATTTAACTGTGGTCATACAGGTTTCACAGGAAAATATTTCACTCAGTCAATGGTGTGATTAAAACTGTTTTATGACTAATTAGGTAATATTTGGCTAACAGAACAAGCGCACATGTTTATTAATTAAAGTGGTGATTATTTTAAAGGTATGTTGACTGGTTGGTTACAACTTTTAATGAGGAATTGCCAGATGAAAACTGGAGGATACCAGACCCTCGTCCATCTGCTGTTAGCGCTACAGCAGTGGATAATGGTGATAATGATTATCACAGGTTAGTTAATACTGTAGAAAGAAAAAAAAAAGTGGACCTGCTTGCAGAATGCAGATTTGATTTTCCAAAGCCATTACAACAAGAAACAGAACTGAGTCTTGAGCTGGTGGGAAGTAAAAATAGTAAGTCTGTTGAGCCTGAGTTACATACCAAACGAAATGATCAAAGATTAAATTCGCAATAACAGGGTGATGCTCGAAAACTAGCGGGCAGATGTAGATTTGCAAGTCATTGTAGATGAGAAGCCTTGTGCAAGATACATGGCCAAGTATGCTGCAAAAGGAGAACCCCGATCGAAATCGGCGTCAGAAATACTAAAATTCTCTGTGTCCACATTACAGAACGATGATCAAGTCTCTTCGGCCTTCAAGAAAGCAATGATCCAAGTTGCTGGGGTTAGAGATATGGCAGTACAAGAAACTGCGCATATGTTACTTAGTCTACCACTGGTTGGCTGCACATTTAGTTTTGTTACTGTTTCTTTAGATAACAGCAGGAAGGTTAATATTGATGCAGAAAACGAAGGCGATGAGGTACTTCAAAAATCTGCGCTACAAGAATATGCAGAACGTACAAAATTGAAGAGTAGGTATACAGGCTTGTCTCAGCTAAATCTGATGCAATATGTGTCACAGTACACCAAAGTCAGAGTTGAGTTGACAAAACGAGCGAATCCGTACATTGTCAGGACATTTCCAAAGATTTTCGCTAATCCTGCTGGTCCTGATTTTGGAAAATACTGCAAATATCAACTAATAAAGTTTAAACCATGGGAGGGTCAACCGTCAAATGCTTGGAACAACGAGGATGAAAGTGATCAAATGTTTATTAATGTATATGAAGTTTTTCTTATGACAGATGAATTTGCGGAAAAAATGTGTTTAGGGATTCCGATGAAACAGACAGAGTTCATGATGCTCAATGTGGTCTAACCTTTGAAAACGATCCAAGTGACAATCAAGATGATGACGACGAAAGTGAAGTTGACCCTCATGACGAGGAGGAAGTCGATGATTGGATGTTGTTATGCAGAATTAACCAAGATTATGGTGAAACAGGTAATCGGATGTCAGACAATGAAGCAGTGGACTGGTTTGAAACGGTAAGAGCCGTGCCTAGAGATTTGTTAAGGGAATCTCCGGGATGGATCTATAGTCAGAGAAAGGAGGCTGAAGAACATGGTCAGCAATTTCGAGAAGATGATCAACAATGTGTAATTGATCCGGAGACCCTAATGAAAAAGAACGCCTTTCTTACAACATCATCACACCTCAGAATGGTGATAATGCTGAGCCAGTTTATATGATTGTGTGTGGAACAGCCGGCACAGGTAAGACATACTTAATAAGTGCAACGAAACAAGTATTAGCCGCTCAGTGTGTTGTTACAGCAACTACTGGCATTGCAGCCTTTAGTATTAATGGTCAAACATTACATTCTGCTGCTCAACTTCCTATCCGTGAATATAGGGATTTGCAGGGTGACCCACTACAGCGGTTACAGCTGAGGCTAAAGAAGGTAAAAGATTTCTGATTATCGATGAAATGTCAATGATTGGACATAAAATGCTATTGGACATAAACTGCTAGTACTGGATAGGAAGATATCCCTTTTGGTGGTATGTCAGTAATTCTAATGGGTGATTTTGGTCAATTACCACCTGTTGGTGATAAGCCAATGTAAGTTTCAGGTAATTGGAAAAATAGTAAGTGACCATGTTAGAGTCTGTCATTATTTTAGATCAAGTTATGCGTCAAGCTGGTGAGGACCCCGAGGCAGTTGCTTTTAGAGCCTTGCTGATGAGAATGCGAAATGGAGAAGTGACAGAGGAGGACTGGAAACTATTGTTGGAGCATTCAAAAACAAGTGTACCAATGGATAAATTCACTGATGCCATCCTATTGTACTTTGACCAGAAAAGTGTTGTTGAATACAATTATGAGAGGCTATTGCAGCTTGGACAACCGGTTGCTAAAATTCAGGCAAAGCACTCTGGTCATGGTGCCAGTGCGGCCACGTCGAACGAAGCTGGTGGATTGGACGCTGTTCTGTTTTTATCCACAAAAGCAGAAGTAATGCCCACTTGCAACCTGTGGGCTCAGTTTGTCTTTGCAATGGCTCATTTGGCACTATCGAGCAGATTTGGTTTGCAGAGAATATGGGTCCACCAAACCTGCCAATAGCAGTATTGGTACACTTCCATAGTTACTACGGTCCTGCATTCCTAGATACATGTTCTAAATGTATACCTGCGCCACCCAAAGAGTTTGAATGGATGGCTGATGGAAAGTACTTGTCAAGGCAACAAGTGCCATTGCGGTTAAGGTATGCAATGACTATTCATAAGTCACAATGACAGACACTAACAAAAGCTGTTGTTGATTTAGGTAAAGGAGAAAAAGTTGCTGGATGCACATTTGTAGCTACATCGCGGGTAAGCTCGATTCATGATATTGTGTTTGAACCTATGACATTTGATCGCCTGAAAGCAATTGGTAGGAGTAAAAATATGCAAAAATCACTCAAAGCTGAAGAGCGACTTAAAGTGCTTGCAGAGAAAACTGTTCCAACATATAGTACAAGTTGTCAGGTCATGAGTTGTCATTCAATAGTTGTGGTGTTTGAGCACCAGTATACTGGGCACATATAGTGTGCTTTCGAGGTTATTTCGCCTGTTACTAGGCACAATTTTAGAGGCGTAGTACACAAGCTTCAAATCATACCATGTTCAAAATTATGCCATAAATATCTGTGCCTCTATTATTGTGTTTTTGAGGAAGGCATTCAGGGAGTTTGTTATTGCCTGTTACCTAGACATAATATCTGTATTATGTTTCTGAGGTTGGCTCTAATGACATGACATATACTGTACAGTACGGTAACAATATTATGACATATAGGCTACTAGCCTACTATAACATTTAAAACTTTGTAAATAATATTTTATATCTTTAAAACTCTAGATACTGAAGTAAATTCATATGAAGGTAAGTTTCTATTGCAGATTTCCATGTGTACACTTCACTCTACTGTAAGTGAATATTGTGTGCATCACTATGGTTACCAAAAAATCTCACACAACGTCCATGGTACTCCATTCAAATACGAAGCGCGCGAAAATTTAATTTTGGGTCTCGCAGTCGCAGCTAGCATTTAGAGACAGTAAGTATTTTCCGAAAAAATATTATTTTTAAATTTGGACGTAAAAAAAATACCTGTGGTTCCGGTTTCATATTGTGAAAAAATGTACTAATTTATACTAATTTTAAAGTATGATTTCATTTCAGTGAATGAGTACCAGCAGCAACAACAGGATGGCAATGGTATGGTTTTTGATAAACATTTATATCTTCATCATGTATACTTTCAACTAATTAAGTTATTATTTCATTTCGGTAGATGAGCAACATCATCCAGATTGCAATAGTGTGTTAATATATTTATATTTGAAAAAACTGATTAGTGTTTTATTCGAATTTACTGTAGGAAATGTGGGCTTGGGGGCACGTAGCAAGACACTGCAGATCACGTATGTGCGAAAGCTATTACATTTATAAAAGTCATATGATACTATTCTCATCAATTTTTTCTCTCAGGTTTGAAAATTATGCAGGCTCAATCAAGGATTAAAGAGTATAAATAAGGGGCTATAAGGGAATAGACTGAAAGATTTGAAACTTCTGTAAACAAGTCCTAATGGGTCATTCCAGAAAACATCCATACCTCCCCCACGGAGAAAATTGGAAGTTAACTCCCACCCCCTTCGGATGTCGTAATACATTTACTATTATCAGAAACAATTTTGTCTCCCATCCCCCTCCGGACAGTAGAAATTTCCTAGGTGGGGGAGTATGGATTTTTTCTGGAATGACCCAATACTACTAATAACATTATGTATTTTCACATATAGGTGTGGTCTGCTGGAAATGCAGGGAACAGGGGCACATTCATGTTAAGTGCTCCCAAAAACAGTCAAGGCAGCAAAGGACTGTCATTTTTAATAACTGCAGTTGACCATTTAACTTATTTGTTGAACCTGTTATTAAACCACAGTTTGCTGGTTAAGTTGTCAAATATAGACTTTACTACATGACTATTCTGTTGATATAATACAATTATCATTCGTTTCCACCACCACCACCCCCCTGGAGGGCAGGCAAATCCACAGGCATTTGACTTATTTTGACCTATTTTTTTTGTCAAATTCGATTTAGTCATGCACAATAAAAATATTGTGTCACACATGATAAAAACATGTTGTAAAGGATATTTAAAGAAACTTTTGAATATCTCTTCCACATCTGAAAGGTTTGTTTGTATAGGTAATAGCATGGTTTCAAGTGCAATTTGGATATAACATGCACAAGTGAGTTTTTCAAAGACCTCAAAATAGCACGAGTCCGAAAAACCAGTGCTATTTGAGGTCTTTGAAAAACTCACGAGTGCATGTTTATCCAAATTTCATGAGAAACCATGCTATTACTTATTAATAATTTACATAAAAATGTTGGAGACAATTGTAGTTTTAACTTACACGTTTATAGCGAACATTCCACTGGCAAAGTTTTCCTGGCTTTGTTATATCAAATTATATACAATGCTAACAGCTTGAAAATTCCACTCAACTATGTAATTTTTGTTAGTCTAGTTTAAGGTAAATGCTTTTCCATTTAAAAAAAGCCATATTTTCCACGCGAAGGCAACTTTTACTTTATGCAGCGGGGCGCCATGTTTGTTTTGTTTTGAAGCAATTTGTGACCGTTACTTCTTTAAAATAAATTGCTTTAAACTGATTGGTTGATTTAATCATCACAATGTTTTCCACCAATCAGATCAATTTGTTACAGATTTTTGCACTGTGATTACAGAAAATTGCACTGTGATTACAAAAAATTTCACTGTGATAACAGAAATGACTTATTCCGAAAAATGTCCAGCATGAGGTTGAAAAACTTTGAGATAACGTTGTTCGATCGCCCCCACTCTCCTGCAGCGTGAACCGTGCTGCAATGCGAGATGTCCGGCCAGTACACGAGTTTGTCAATTGCCCGTCTCTCATGCTTCGAATTGTTATCAAATCCCCCAGGGTTGCCCGCCCTCCAGGTTGTGGTGGAAACAAATGATACAGTTGACGCATAAAATTATTTGTTAATTGTACTGTAGTAAAACCTTTGTTTTGTTAATGAGATGTTTCAAATGAATAATTCTAAAAAATGCTTTAGTATGGGCAATTGCAATTTTAAACTGAACCCTCCAATTACAAATTAAACCTTTTTGTGAGCCCCATGGGAATTATTACATGTAATTATACCCCTCACGCCTCACCCATAGAAAGGAGACAATGAGAAGGTCGATCAACTGCCATGATTCGTCAATCAACAAGATGCTGTTGCTGGCTAGGACCATTACACTAAAATCATAGGAAAGCCAAACAGGTCAATTTTCTGTGGTGTTCCTATTATTGTTTCCCCCAGCCCTCTCACTTCAAATTCCAGTTGGGATATTAAAAATTGCAATCGCCCCAGTACAATGTGTAAATATATTGTATACACTACCTTGTGCTCCGCTGAGGGGACATACTTAATATAATTAGTTAATATTAACTGCAACTTACATTTAAAGTAAACAATATAGTTTGATTGACATTTGTCTACATTAGTATTCCGAACAGAACAGAGCTGAACTGAACAAAGTTTTCCCGCTAACCAGTCAGTGTTTATAAGTTGAAACAAGCTAACCAGTATTGCTAACCAGATAAAATAAGTATTTACGCCAAGATGTAAACGTGGGAAGCCTCACAGAAGTAAGTTTATTTTATTTATATATGTAATGTAATTTAGCGATAGTATTGTAATATGTATTTGTTATATTTGTTTAATCTAGATCGAATAAGAATCTATTAAGAATTATAGTATACGATTCAATCCTTCGTTTATATCTAAGAACAAGCACGTTGAGCTCAGAATGCCCCATCATTCGATTTCTATATGGTGTTATTAAACTGCTAAAAGGGCGCGACGAGCGAGAAACGAACAGTTTACTAAAATGTCAGAGTTATTAAAAGAAGCTAAGATCGGTCGTAGAAATGCCAAAGCAACGTTAACTAGAGCAGGGGAAACATTAAGACATACACTCCACGTACAGCGACCAGCAGAGGAGGTTAAACAATCGCTAACTAAGCTACAAGAAGCGTATGAAAAATTGATAACTAAACACAAAGAACTTACTAAATTAATCGAAGACGATGCGGAATTCGAAACGGAAGAAGCCTGGCTAGCCGAGTGTCAGGAAGCTTTTATGAATTTTGAGATAGAAGGCAAAAAACATGTAGATGAAGCTGCAAAACAAGTAAGCGAAGAAAATATAACAAACAGTCAGCCAAGCGCGAGTGCAAGTGACGCTCATAACGAAAATAATAGCGACCAAAATGAAAACAACAATGTTAATTTAGAGCAAGTTTTGCCAGACAACGCCTTGCCTGTCTCAAGTGATGTCTGGACCGGAAGTCAAGCTGTCGCGACGGGGGGAGAGGTACCCACTGAAAACAGCGCGTGCGGATTTAAGATGGAAAAACCAAAATTACCTAAATTTTCGGGAGATGTACGGGAGTACGCGATATTTAAAGCCGATTTTAAGCACGCTACTGAACCAAGGTACTCTAAACGTGATGCTGTAACACTTTTACGAACATGTTTAAACGGAAGACCACTCGAACTAATTAAGGGCATCGGAACAAATTACGACGCAGCTTGGGAATACTTGGACTCGATTTACGGTGATCCTAGAGTAGTATCAGATACAGTAATGCAAGATATAGTCAAGTTTAGAGCATTAAATAGTGACGAAGATGCCCGATTTTGTGAACTTGTACACTTGGTAAAGAGAAGTTATAACACGTTAAAGGAAGTTGGTTTGCCAAATGATATGGATAACAGCCACATGTTATCGATCATTGAAAAAAAGATGTGTGCTGACGATAGAAAAGTTTGGTCACGTGATCTCGAGAAAGACAAGAAAACAGAATCGTTACATGGCTTAATGACATGGATGAATATCGAGATGAAGTCCAGAATGAGAGCGTCTGCACCATTGAGAACAAGTAGCAAACATTCAATCAATCATTTAAAGCAATTCCAGGGAGGCGAAGACCAATTCTCAAACCACCGATGTTGGCTTTGTAAAACGTCATCCCATTGGGTGGACCAATGTGCGAAGTTTTCGTCCTTAAATCATGACCAACGCCTACAATGCGCAAGAGAACACCACGCCTGTTATAGCTGTTTAAAGAGAGCCGGTAGAAACCACCGGATGTCGAACTGTTCTTGACGAAAGCAATGTACGGAAAAGGAAAATGGTGTCCAGTGTGTGCATTTTCATCACCCCTCCTCCACCGAAACGGTAGCCAAAGAGCAGTTGTTACTTCAGTTACGGCGGACCAAGAAGCCTTACTTCCAGTCATTTCAGTAAATATTGATGGAGAAAACAACCTGTACAAGCGTGGCAACGTATTATTGGACTCGGGAGCACAATTAAGTCTTATACGTCAGGAAACAGCAGAAACCCTTGGACTACAAGGAGATAACATTTCGATTACGTTGACGAAAGTTGGAGGCGAAGAGGAAGAAATCAGTACGTAGGTCTACAAATTTCAAGTCAGCCCACCAGATAGCAACAAGAGATTTGTTGTAAAAGCAGTCGGTATCCCTACCATCAGTGATGACATCGCTGGAATCAAGACAAAGGAGATTGCAAAACAGTTGGGATTGAAAGCTAAGATTCACCGTGGTAAAGGACCCGTTGACATTTTAATCGGTATTGATCATCCGAGCATGCACACCGGAGAAACTAAACAAGTCGGAGATTTAGTAGCAAGAAGCTCACCTTTAGGATGGGTTATATTCGGAGCTAAACCAGGAGAAACACTGCGAGCCAGCCAGATATTTCATGTCAAATACACAGTCCCTCTGGACTTATCAGAATTCTGGACGACGGAATCAATGGGAGTGACAGTAGAGTCGTGTCAATGCACTGCGAGCAAACTTAGCCCGACCGAGATAGAAGAGACAAGGATTATCGAAGATTCATGCAAGAAAGTAGGTGACCAGTGGATGGTGTCATATCCTTGGGAGAAAGATCCGAAGGGCCTACCTGATAACAGACAACAGGCGATGAAAAACTCGAAGCAACGGAAAGCAGACTCGAAAGGAATCCCGAACACGCAAAAGCGTACGATACGCAGATAATGGAGATGAACGATCTGAACTTTGCAAGAAAACTTGAAGAAAAGGAAATACATGATTATAACGGTCCTGTTCATTACATCGCCCACCACTCGGTAGTTAAGTCTCAAAGCAAAAGTACGCCCATCAGGATAGTTTTCAACTCGTCCTCTGTGTACCAAGGTCATTGCCTCAACGATTATTGGTTCAAAGGTCCAGATTTACTTAACAACTTATTCGAAGTCATCCTACGATTCAGAGAAAACAAGGTGGCGTTGAATGCAGATATCTCAAAGATGTACCATAGGGTGCTAATTCCACTCGAAGATCAGCACGTCCACAGATTTCTATGGAGGAACATGGAGACAAACAGACCACCTGACACATATGTTATGAATGTGATAACTTTCGGTGATAAACTTGCGCCAGCTATGGCCCAAATAGCGTTAAAGAAGACGGCTGTAAAAGGTGAAGCTATAAATCGTAGAGCAGCGCAAACGGTGAAAGACAATACGTATATGGACGACATATTAGATTCGGTCAACACTGTAAAAGAAGCGGAGGAGCTTTCACGCGCAAACGATGACATACTTGCAAACGGCGGTTACAAGGTGAAGGAATGGCGATCTAACGAAGATCTAAACAAAAACAACGCAACGCAAGAAATGGAACAAATCAAGGTTCTTCAAGGAACATCAGAGGAGAAAGTACTCGGTGTCGTGAGGAACAACAGTGATGACGTGTTGAAATACAAAGTTATACCTGATATCCTGAAGTCCCAACCAGTAAAGATAACAAAACGAAGTATTCTTAGTCAAATAGCGCGTATCTACGATCCGATAGGATTTGCATCAGCTTTCCTTATCAGAGCAAAGATTGGGATCCAGGAATTGTGGCAAAAGGGTATCAATTGGGACGATGAACTCTCACCTGAATCTCAGGAACAATGGTTGTCATTTTTCGAGGAAATGAAGAAGTTGAACGACGCAGTTTTGGAAAGATGTATATGCCCGTTCATCCCAGTTGAGCTTCCAATTCTTTGTGTCTTTGCGGATGCATCCCGAGGTGCATTTAGAACTTGTGCATATATAAGAAGCGTGGATGTGAGCGGTTTAGTCGCAGTAAAATTCGTAGCAGCCAAGTCACGAGTCGCTCCACTGAAGGAGTTAAGTATTCCGAGACTAGAACTTCAAGCAGCGGTACTGGCTAGTAGGTTATGCAAAACCATACAAGAAGAAACGCGAATGCAGTTCAAAAAAATTATCCTATTCACGGACAGTACGATTACGTTAGCATGGATTCGTAGCAAAGGAAGACGTTTTAAGCCATTCGTATCAAGCAGAGTCGGAGAGATTCAGAGCAATGTACAATCCTGTCAATGGAGACATATTCCTAGTGAGAACAACGTTGCTGACGACGTTTCCCGTGGAATAACGGTCGGTGAATTATCGGGCAGATGGAAAGAAGGACCAGACTTCCTACGCAAACCTACGGAGGAATGGCCACAAGAAGATTTCAAACCGGATGTCAAAGAAGTTGAGAAAGAAGTTAGGAAGAAACAAACGGTGGCACCCGCAGCAGTAACGACAGCGAAAGAGAGTGTTATAGATTGCAATGTATATTCGACATGGAAGAAGTTAATCAGAGTCACTGCATGGGTATTACGGTTAAAGAATAACCTGAAAGCGAAAATAAAGCCTGATAACAAAGCGTGCGAAGCCAACCAAGGACCCTTGACGCCAGAGGAGCTCGAACAAAGTCGCATTTATTGGATCAAGCACGCCCAAACGAGTTTGAAAGAAAGAGTAAAGAAAAACGATTTCAAGATGCTGACTCCATTCGTTGATGCTGACGGTATTATACGAGTCGGAGGACGTGTAGATAACGCAGTCGTTTCTTATTAAACAAAGCATCCTGTACTATTACCGTATAGCCACAGAGTATCTCGTCTTATTACAGAAGAAGCCCACCGATGTGGACATTCGGGGATTGCAACAACAGCCGCTAAGACAAGACGTATGTATTGGATAATACGAGTTCACGACATCGCCAAAGCTGTCAAATTCAAGTGTGTTGTTTGTAGATCATTGGAACCTAAATCTGAAACCCAATTCATGGCTAACTTACCACATCATCGCTTAACCCCACAATCACCACCAATCCACTACACATCGTGTGATTATTTTGGACCAATCACCGTTAAAGTTGGACGAAACAAAACAGCGAAGCATTACGGCGTCATCTTTACCTGCCTTAATACACGTGCCGTTCACCTTGAGATAGCTACGGACTGTTCTGCCATGGAATTTATTCAGACTTTACGAAGATTCTTTTCCCTTAGAGGTTATCCTGCCATGATTCTGAGTGACAACGGCACAAACCTGGTCGGTGCAGTGACGGAGCTACGTAAGATGATCAACGGCTGGGACAAGAAAGAGCTTTATGATTACTGCGCAGACAAAGGAATTCAATGGAAGTTCACAACTCCAGGCGCACCACACCAGAATGGTTGCGCGGAAGCCCTAGTCAAAAGTTGCAAACGAGCTTTGAAAACGGCGATTGGTGATCACACTCTCTCACCCTTTCAACTGTATACGTGTATCCTCGAAGTGGCGAACCTTGTAAATCAACGCCCCATCGGTCGTGTCCCAAATGATCCGGACGACGGATCTTACCTTTGCCCAAATGATATGCTTCTAGGAAGAGCATCACCTCGTGTACCTCAAGGGCCATTTGAAGAAACCAAAAACCCCAGACGGCGAGTCGAATTCGTGCAGAAGATTGTTAATTCCTTTTGGAATCGTTGGAAAAGAGATGTATTTCCGTTACTTCTACCGCGGAAAAAGTGGAACGTAGTGAAACGCAACGTGAAAATCGATGACTTTGTGATCGTATCAGATAACAATGCAGTTAGAGGAAAGTGGATCATTGGAAGAATAACCGAAGTTTATCCCGGACCAGATGGGAATGTTAGAAACGTGAAAGTAAGAACACCTTCAGGAGAGTATTCAAGACCAATTACGAAGATTGTGGTTATCCAGCCTGCAGAAGGATATGACGAATGAAGATAAGTATCTTATTGGGGGGAGAATGCTCCGCTGAGGGGACAGACTTAATATAATTAGTTAATATTAACTGCAACTTACATTTAAAGTAAACAATATAGTTTGATTGACATTTGTCTACATTAGTATTCCGAACAGAACAGAGCAGAACTGAACAAAGTTTTCCCGCTAACCAGTCAGTGTTTATAAGTTGAAACAAGCTAACCAGTATTGCTAACCAGATAAAATAAGAATTTACGCCAAGATGTAAACGTGGGAAGCCTCACAGAAGTAAGTTTATTTTATTTATATATGTAATGTAATTTAGCGATAGTATTGTAATATGTATTTGTTATATTTGTTTAATCTAGATCGAATAAGAATCTATTAAGAATTATAGTATACGATTCAATCCTTCGTTTATATCTAAGAACAAGCACGTTGAGCTCAGAATGCCCCAACCTTGTCTTCGTATGAATTCCGATTTTATGTTTTCTATACGGTTGAAACAACATGAATGATATACATGCATGTGTGTAAGCATATAAAACGGTTCGGACTTTCCTTAGAACTTGCAATAAACCAACCTCCCTCGCAAAGCATTTTTATTCCATTTTTTTCCGAATGCCCGACGGTTATATTCCGGCAAATTACGATTACTTTGCCGACAATTCAAAATTTTGTAATTTATATTTAGTATTATTTACGTCTCACAGTACATCAAATTTTCACACACTTAAATTTGTTCATCGGGTTTAGTCATCCTACTCTACATTATACAATGATTTCTTGTAACAATGCAGTTAATCGTAAAGGAGCAGATTCTAAAACATGGAATTTATCGAAAAATATAAAATGATATGATGACAAGGTAACTTTTTACAAATATATGTGATACTTAACTGTAATATATGTTATTAATATTTTCTTATAAAAGAGAGTGAATTAACGTATGAATTAAAAGACTTGTGTGTTTGCTAATATTCAATGTACTCGACTTATAGCAACTAACCAATGCTATTAAAGGAATACCGAATGGCTTTCCGCAGGATTGCGTGATCCATGCACGCGCGATGTTGCGAGACTTTCGGAAACTACGGTAATTGTTTTATAAAATTACTACAGTGAATCGACGGTTAACTTGATTAAAATTACTGATGAAATGTGCAGTTCTCACAACAATCGTCAATTAACCAATCGGAGAATCACTACTCCACGCTATTGAAAACAACAATAAATGCGAACAGAGTTTGATCGCAAATTCGCGAAAATATACAGCGAAAATAATTGTTTTATAAAATTACTACAGTGAATCGACGGTTAACTTGATTAAAATTACTGATGAAATGTGCAGTTCTCACAACAATCGTCAATTAACCAATCGGAGAATCACTACTCCACGCTATTGAAAACAACAATAAATGCGAACAGAGTTTGATCGCAAATTCGCGAAAATATACAGCGAAAATACAGAGATTTTTTCGATAAAATTTACGAAATTTGAAATGGAAAACCCGCTAAACAGAAAGCCAAAGTAGTTATGAAAAGATTCTCCACATAAATACTTGAAGATTGCGAAGCGTTTGAACTTTGAAGCGATTAGCGAGAGATGTTTGTTGTACTTGCCATGGTCTGATGAATTTCAACGCTACGCGTTGCTACTTGCTTGAACAGGAATGTATCGATCAGAAAGTTATTCATACAACTAAACCAACGTCTCAATAATTGGAAACTTACTTCAAAGTCGAAAGGTATCGTACAATGAAACTTTACAATGCGAGTATATTTTTAAAATTATGTGCAATAATTTCTGTTCAGAATTTCCCGTGCAGGATTGTCTGATCCTGCACGGCTGTTGACCAATCAAATGCGTGTTTCACTGTAGTTATTATATAAAGGGCAGTGACTGACACCACATGCTCTAAAGAGGGTCTCAAAGGGTGGTGTTCACTTGGAAATGTATACCCTTGTTCGGTTGTTCCTTTCCTATATAGCTTGTTGTTTGAACATGGAAAAAAACGAGTGATTTTGTAAAGCACCTATCAATGTTAAACCCAGGGGGGGGGGGAGGTTGGGCATATGTGGGGCATTTGATTGATTTTTGTTCCCCACCCTTGGGAATTTGATCGACAACGTCTCCCGAGGGTGGGGATATTTGAGTTGACTGCCATTTTGCATCCTTAGGAAGAGCCTGTGTTGAGGACTGGGGCAAACAACTTTCACGACAAATATGTGTGCCCAACAGTGAGACACAGAATACTACATAGACCATCTTCATTTTTTTTTTTTTTGTGTAAGCACTATTCGCCATGATTCATCACTCAGCAAGTACCATAAACAGAAGCAGTCACCCCCCTGGATGTGTGCCATTTTGAATATTTCCAGGGGGACTGCTTCTGTTTACATACAGTACTTGCTGAGTGACGAAAAGCGCTTATGCAAAAAAAAAACAATGGAGATGGACTTCTGTGTAGTATTCTGTGAGTTAGGCATTGACTGATATCTGTTCCCCCATGGTGGGGAATTTAACCAAATAATTTAATGAATCAAATGCCCCACATATGTCTGATCATGCATGGGCTGCGGCTTAACTTTCATAGGTGAATAATTAAAAGTAATGGTCTTTTATTTTCTTTATATAATTTTGAACAAAAAATATGTTGTGCAACCACAACTACTGCTGATACTTCATTTATGAAAGATATAGTGGTTTGGTTAGCAAGGCGAACGGTCACTGCATGCATGTATTTCTAGTTATAAAGTACTCGTAAACTACTTGGCCGGGTTACTACATGCCCGGAAATGAGCTTTTGTATAGAGTTGCAGTTGCTAGGAAACAGACACGGCAAGCTGTAAAATTGCATAAAAGTAATAGAATGCGGAAAACCGGTTTTAAAAATTATAACGATCACACTGGAAAATTAATCGATCTTTTCCAACATCCGTGCGCGTTTAGCCCCCAATGCAGGTGTTCGCGAGACTCCACACGCAGATTTTTGCGTTTGAGCAGTGCCGACATTTGAAGGACCCTCGAGCGAGTAATTCAGGTCATCATGTGATATAAATTGCGGCATTTGAAAGAAAGAAAGGCAAGCTTCAATTTGACACCAAATATAACTATATTTGCTTGTGTTTCTAATTGTAATAACTGAGAAATATGAGCTCGTAAACAAGCTTACTTTTAAGCTATATAAATGACGGATTTTAAGACCATTGTTTATCTTTATCTAGGTATTTTAATGGGAAACTAAAAGGATACGATTGTTGGCTGTATCTCAATGTTTATTCTTTGCAAGTTTTGTCATAAAAAGATTAATCGTAAAATATTTGGACGGGGACAAGTACGGCTAAGCGCAAGAGAAAGCAGGAAAGGTTTCCAATTGGGGAATGGTCTCGTCAAGTGAAGAGCAAGCGAGAGGTTCTTGTGCAAACAAACAAATCTATTCCGGCAAAATATTCAAAGTGAAATTGATAATGTCGGTCATACCTACAAAAAGCTGAAAGACGACAAGAATATACTGGAAAGCAAAGTTAGCGAGTTGAAAAGAAAGGTAATTTATAAAATATGGCTTAAAAATTAGGAGTTCATATTGATTAATGCATTGTTATTTTTGTGTGCTTTGCCATGCATATTTTCAATGAAATATAGAATTTTAGCATATTGTTATTTTAAGTAACTCTGACCCTAGGATGAGCACCCAGAACTGCATATAGCCGTGCATAGTTTAGTTAATGAATAAAATGCAGAGGGTCAAATATTAATTAACGAGCAAAATTACCTGTTGTTAGACAGGGTAAAATGAATAGGTAAGAGGCACTGGGGCACATTGCGTCTTAATGGGTTAAATATGAAGCGATTGTGTCTCCCGCTTACCAGAAAACATGCATAATTTTATTTGAATTTGCAGCGAGGTATGCTTGAGAATGAGAAAGTACACATGCCAAAAGGAAGGAGTGCAGATCGATGCAATCCTAGCCAAACTAGACGAGAACAACAGCGATAAAGTAATTGGCATCTCCAATGATCTTGCACGTAAGCGAAGGAAACTGACATACGCTGTAGTGCAAAATATGCATGCAAGTGCAAAAGATACTATTGAAGAAGCAAAAACAGCTACTAAATGTGGAGATCGGGGAAAAGTGCACGGGCTTTTATACTCAGAGTATGAAAGCATCATGTGACAAAAAATAAACCAATTAGATGCATTTAATCATAACAAAGTGTAAACAAAATATGTAAATAAGCCTTCCTTATTCCCACTCGTTTTTTGTTTTGTTTTGATTATTTTTTGTAGTAATTATCTTAGCTTCCTGTTGTATTTTTAATAATATTATATTCTGTAATGCGATTTCCATATTTTGTTTACACTTTGTTATGATTAAATCCATCTAATTGGTTTATTTTTTGTCACGTGATACTTTCATAATCTTAGTGTAAAAGCCCGAAAATTTTTCCCCGATCCCTCCTAATAACTCTTGACGAAGGGCCTTCGCACCAAACGTCGAGTTTCTGCTTGTTTTATAAGGTAGTAATATAACCACTCAGCACAGCATTTTCAAGTTGGTACTACCTACACTGGTACAGACAGTTTTAGTATATATATCACAGAAAAAAAAACAGTGACAGCGATGGTCAACTTCAAGAACTTTTGCCGCAATCTACGGAACGAAATGATGAGTCACATTACATTATATTTACCGTTTATTGCTAAGCCTTCCTTATTCCCACTCGTGTTTTGTTTTGATTATTTTTTGCAGTAATTGTCTTAGCTTCCTGTATATTTTTAATTATATTATATTCTGTAATGCGATTTACATATTTTGTTTACACTTTGTTATGATTAAATCCATCTAATTGGTTTATTTTTTGTCACGTGATGCTTTCATACTCTTAGTATAAAAGCCAGTCCATTTTTCCCCGATCCCTGCTACAAACTCTTGACGAAGGGCCTTCGCTCGAAACGTCGAGTTTCTGCTTGTTTTTTAAGGTTGTAATATAACCACTCAGCACAGCATTTTATTAAATGTGGACTATGGCACACTCAAGTTACAAGTGTTCCTAGCAAAGACATTACTGAATTGTGTAAAATGTCTAGCACATTTGGTAAGAATGTAATACCAACAATAGTCACATTAGCAGTTACAAGCTTCGAAAAGTCTCCAAAAAATTTAATCAGATCTACGAGTGTACTTTATAAGGGCGAAATGTTGAGTGAAAGAAAATATTCTGCTGTGCGCTCGTCTGAAATATTTGATTGCGATGTTGTTAAAAAAAAAGCGCAGGTGTACAGAGTTTGATGAAGGTTGTAAAGTACCAGCGCTAGTGCCACACAAAGATTTGATGAAATTTGTTGGAGAGCAAAATATTGGTAAGCTTAAAAACCGCGTGCCTTAGCTGAGAGGGAAATTGAAAAAGAAAGTGAAGAAATTATAAATAACTTTCTACCATTAATTCCTCGGTATTACATTGCCTTAGAATAGCCCTTGTTGCAACTGGCTGATTTATATCTTTATATTGAAAGCCAGGTGCCTGGTTCTATTAATTGGTTAGGTCGGGAAAAGGGCCATTTTCTGGTTGCCTTGGGAGCACATTGTGCCCCATTTGCCAAATCAAGTGAAGCTTGTTCATGGCTTGTCTCTTTCTTGAATGTTGTTGAAAAAGTAGCAGCCCTGATCACAATTTTCTTATTTGTGGTTCTAATAGCAAAGACGACCACCCATCAATGGTGGAATATGCAAAGCATTTAAGATCTGAAGTCACAAGTATAGAAAGTAAAACCTTCATTGTAAGATCTCAGGAAGTAAAGTTTGAGGTCAAACTTATTCCAGCTGATATGAAATGGCTTAGCACATTTTCAGGTGAACTAAACAATGCGGCCACCTACCCATGTCCTTTTGCTAATGTGAAAAAGATGAGCTTAGGTTAAGGGGTCACAGTTTGGGAAAGGGACCAGAGTCAAATGGCAATCTTGGTCATACAAGTCTAGAGAAGTTATTACAAAAAAGGTTGCACAGTATAAAAAGGTTGAAAAAATACCTGTCAAAAATGCTTCTCAAAGTCAGCGTGAAAAGATTTGCAAGAAAATTGCTGAATTGAAGTCGAGGCAAGATTTTGAGCCTCTTCTTGGTGCTATGGTCCAACTTGCCAAATGTGATCCCTTACTCTTAGGGAACAACTGCTGGGAGCACTGGCACATGCTTCTTTTTAACCATGTCATGACCAAGGCTAAAATTGGCAACTCCGTAAAATCTGTGTATCAATTGCCAGAAAACAACCCTTTGGGGAGCATTTAAAAGTGCCTAGGTTTAAAATGAAGTGCAATAGGTTGTACAATAAAATAGTACGGTGGTTTAAAGAGAAGCGTGGCATGTCTAATTTTGAGTGTAGGTTCACAGGAGAGGAGACGAAAAAGTTTTGCGATGGTTTCACATATCTTATCTTAGCAAACATTGATGAAGATATTGAGAAACCCAGCAATGTTTTTCCTCTATCTCCTTACAAAATGAGTACTCACCTTAGGAGCAGCATATTCGTTTCCAGTAGAGTTTCTGATATTCGCAATACTGACTTTGTCAAAACTTGAAAGTGAGTGCAAGCAGTATTTCAATATATCATCTCTTTTTCACTCTGTAAATCTCAGTGTGTAGTCAATGGGACATGCTGTCCCATTTCATGCCAAACAACTTGTTGAAGACTTGGGAGTGGGTATCGGAATAACCTCTATGCAACGATGAGAGTAGCCTGTTCACAGACGTTGTAGTTCTTACGCCAAGCGACGAAATACTACCGTCTCTTACGCGAGCTGCATATTCAATTCCCTTTGTTTTAGGAGCCAATCATCTGGCAGTGTTAAAAAAGTTAGAGCCAATTGGAAGCCGCCTTATTGAGAGATTAGCTCCTGGGGAAAACCCTTGCACATGCATAGGAATATATTGTTTGGGTTGAAACTTGAAATTTGTTTACTTGCGTGGATATATTTTTGAAACTATAGCGTTGAACTTCACGATGTTTACGTAGAATAATATTGTGATCACTTCTCGCATGTTCAGCAAACAGTCGGTGTATATAAAGTGCTAAAGCAATGCAGTAGGCGAAATTTAAATTTTTGTTAACAATGACAAACAATCAATCGGGGAACTCAAGTATATATCAGGATATGTCCAAATGTTTGTCTTGATACTTCCTATATGCCATGACTTCGACGAAAACTTCTAAAAGATTAAGCTCTCATTGTCATGTAGAAAACTATAGCCAAGTTAGAGTATAAACGTTTCGAAGTTTGGGCGAATTGGAAAATTCATCACGGCGCAATTTTAATACAAGTTTCTCGGGTTTGTGTTGTGTTTACAGTTTATATTCAGAAGTGGTTGCTCCACAGCAAATTAGTTTACTTTGAAGCTAATATTTCGCTTTCTAAGCCACAGTACTATATACAATTTTCTGTCTTCCGAGTTCTGTTGTCTTATAAAGATAAACCGTTAAAATTTCAGGGAAATAATATTCGGCAATTGATGCTGTCTGGCTATTAAAGATTCATACAGTATAAATATGCCAATCCTGTCCGCGTTTTAAATATAACCGAACATCTTTAATATCCAAATCTGATCATTAATGGTGCCTTTTATTACCTGGACAAGTATCAGTATCTTTAAATTCAATTTACGTGCAATTTTGACCAAAATTCAACCGACGACTGCTTTCAAACTATATATATTTATATTTATCCGCTCCTTAATCAACTGACGTCACTTTCCAGAATTTGGAAGGTAAATTTTGATTGGTCGACCTAGAGGAATTCAGTTTGGCGCTTGGGTAAGCAGACGGTAGTATTTCGTCCCTTGGCGTAAGAACTACAACGTCTGTGAGCGGGCTAGGATGAAAGTCGAAGCATCAACAACTTGCTTCCTTTGCAGAATTTGCCTTAGTTAAGAACAGATAGGAAAAGGTCTTTAGACATGAGTATATCTTCTTGATTTGGTTAAGGACGCAAACTCCACATCTGGATAGTTACAGGAAGTGTAAGGATAAGTACTCTCCAGACCGATGTTTCAACTCTGGTTATTGCTTGTGTGGCATTGCACTTAGTGATAATGGTGAATGTAAATATTGTGGGCCATCACTGGAAACATAACAGAAAGAATGAAGAAAATACTGAGGCATGCTGAACGTGGGATGCAATTTCTGAAAAACTAGCAGTCAAATAACTTTTTGTGAGTTTTCTTGTGGGAAGAAAGAGGCTGTTATTGCATTTGTAATCCTCAACTGTAATCGATATCCTCTTGTTATAAAATATTTATCAATTATCTATTTGTTTCAAGAAATAACCTTTTTATTAACGAAAGCATTAGCGAAGTCTAAAGTTCATCAATCATCGCGGGCATGGGTCACCAACGAAGTATCGGTGGTTGGCCATCCTCACCGGTCTCAAAAATATGGCAGACTGTCACGAATAGCGGACACTGATTGGCCCAATTTAATGTTTGCATTATAACGACTGCATGACGACAGCGAAATAGCAAACATTTATTGATTTGATGATTGATAAATTTCTTGCAATTATATTTCATTTTTGCGCGCATTTTTGCAAGATTTTGTAAATTTCAAAAGCTTTCTCAGAAAGAAAGGTTTTTCATTTGTAAGAATATTCTTAAAAAATTATCGTGTTATCATGACAACTACTTTAGATACTTCATGTTGGGAAAATACAATGGTCTTGTCAACAAGGCGAGGGTTTCTGCATGCATGTATTTTCTAGTTATATATTAATTATAAAGTTGAAATAAAAAGGTTATCTTTCTTGTTGCTGCTTTGTGTTATTACGTCAGTAGCCGTATTACCAAAATGACTTAGGAACAGACAAAAATGCCAAAAAAAACAAACTTTGGTGCATAAATCCTGTATATGGTCACTGGTTATTAAAGAAGGCAATAGAAGTTTAGACTGTTACCCGATTATACACTCGATAATACACTCGAAATCATGCATCATATGCTAGGGTCCCCCCTTGATGAGGCAAATTGTGCAACGTTAGAGAGTAAATAGAACGCTGATTCACATTAACTTCTGTCTATCACCAAACGATTTTACTGGTCAAATGAGGACATTTGCTTCTTAATAGTCAACAAGCAAGCCAAACTAGGTATGACCGCTAGTTGTAATTATAAAATATTATTTGTTTGCTCAAAATGCCAATGAAACATTCAATAAACTTCATATTTGGAAATTTAACAAATAAGGGAGGAAAGTTTTGTTCTTTATCACACCTCCTAATATTGACAAACTGAAATTTATATAAATTGTCTACAGTGTTAATACATTTCTGTTGCCGTATAAATATGAATGTTAAATAAATTCTGGTCTGTATTCCATCTGTATTCCAGCTCCCATAGTGACACATAACTGTCACAGTTTCTTTTTGTTCATTGCAAGTCAAAACAAATGGTTTACTGTCATTGACAATAACATTAACAGGACCCTTTCCAGAGATATCTTTCTTTAAACTTGTTTCACAATTACCAGCGACAGCAAATAGTTGACAGAGTTTTCTGTAGTTAATAATTTCGACGGTGCGCTCTTTCACTTTCTTTTCTTTGGCTGTGCGTTTCAGGTGAATATTTACAGCAAAAGAGGAAGAACATTTCAAGGTTTAATAATATTCTCAAATATCAGCGTTTGTAGCCTTGAGCTGAATTCGACTACACAAGGATGGGAATGCTTGGCTGTAAAATGCAGCCTACGACTAAAATATATTTCTCAGAACGTAAGGCAGCTAAGCTGCAAGCTTCTCTTCGGGTGAATACTTGTTAGAATACGCAATAATACCCTCTTTCTTTCCACGAGAAAGCTCACGAAAAAAGTCTTGGACTGCTAGCTTTTCAGATATTCGATCCCATGGAGGAGTCCCTAGTATTTAAGCTCAACTTGTTTGAACAAAGCGTCAATGCAGGTCAGCCTCGATTTCGCGCGGTGCAAGTAAATGCTATTAATTTCCCAGTATGGAAAAAGACCAAAAATGGGACAAAATAACATGATGAATTTTTAAAGCTTCGAGATAAATAAAGCAATTTATGTTTTAGTAAAGAAATTGGGGAAATGTTTAGTCGTGCCGGGCAGGACAAGCAGTAGGACAGAAGAAGCAGGACAGCCAGCTACTCCACTGACATGAGGTAAATCTGAAGACGAAGATTTGTAGAAAACATGTTGCAACTACCATTATATAGGTATGAGATTTCGCGATTTTTTGTTTAAAGTTCATTAACTTTTCTTCGAATAATTATTACATTAATTAATTGACTCTTTGAATTATTAGTTAGTTAGTTAGTTAGTTAGTTAGTTAGTTAGTTAGTTAGTTAGTTAGTTAGTTAGTTAGTTAGTTAGTTAGTTAGTTAGTTAGTTAGTTAGTTAGTTAATTCGTTCATTAGTTAGTTCGTTAGTACGTTAGTTAGCTCGGTAGTACGTTATACTTATTTAGTTAGTTAGTTAGTTAGTTAGTTAGTTAGCTAGTTAGTTATAGTTAGTAAATTAGTTAGTTCGTTAGCTCGTTAGTCCCAGGCCCAATTAAAAGACCCTTTTGCTGCCGGACCAGACGTTCCCGGTAACTGTCCTTCAGTTAGATGTACAAAAATATTTTGACATTTTACCAGATCAGGCATTTTGCTCTGTCAAGTTGCCATAATTCGTTACCATACAACATTTTCGGTAGAACTACACTTTTCCACAATTGTCTTGCTGAACAGGATTAATTCCACCAGATCTACACCCTAACGATGCAAGTTCCACTTCAGCAGCATACCCTCCTTAACTGCATTTTTAATTGGCTTCATATCATTGGCCCTGACACGCCATATTTTCCCCAAATTTTTCCTAACATCCTTTTCAGTCAGTTTAAAGTTACCGAGAAACCAATTCCGAGATTCTCTATTCCTCAGTCCATCAGCAATTTTCTTTCCAAAAACCATTGCAACGGTTTTTGTCTCTGATTGAATGTTATGCTTCATGTTAAACCATAATCAACTAATAAATTCAGCATTAAATCTAAGCCATTTTTAAAGGGATATGGCAATAAAAATTAACTTTGTCTTATTTGAAAGAACTTTTAAAGTTATATATGAAGACCATTTACAACTTTTTCCTACCTTGCTTGGTTTTCGAAATATTTTAACCAAAAACAGTGTATAGTGCGCCATCTTGGTATTATAATTGACCCAACTAGAAAATACATGCTTGCAGAAACCCCGCGCCTTGCTGACAAAACCATTGTATTTTCCGAACATGAAGTATTTAAAGTAGTTGTCATGGTAACACGATAATTTTGTTAACAATATTTTTACAAATGAAAAATTCCCTAAAAATATCACTTTTAAATACAAAATTATCAAT
>CACRXK020005896.1:0-26634 GCA_902702795.2 Paramuricea clavata
TACCCAACCTAGCAACAACTGAGTCGGACAGATTCGATATTCCCAAAGTAGGACTAGATGTCACGAGGAATGAATTTTATCCAAATGCTAATCACGAAGCCACAAATACCTTGCAAGAAGAACCAGCACCGCCACCCCAACCGCAGCTAGATGTATGGAACTCCATAGCACAGGCCATAAAGGAAGGCCCTTCTTTACCCAAAATAGAGCTCATGAGATTCGGTGGTGACCCCTGGAATATGTAGAGTTTGTGACAAACTTTAAAGATAACATAGAATCCCAAGTTTCCGATGACTCCCAGCGGTTCACTCGCCTGTTAGCGCAGTGTGTCGGCAAAGCGAAGGATGCAATCCGAAGTTGCGTCAACCTTGATGTCGGCCAGAGATATAAGGAAGCAAAGAGTTGTCTTCTTGAAAACTTTGGCCAGCCTCACATTATAGTAGAAGCTCATATGAAAAAGCTCAGAGAACTTCAAATTAGAAAAACTGATGCGAATGCCTTGATGGAGTTTGTGCGTCACCTAGAAGATTCTGAGAGAGCATTAAAGAGCATGGGATCCAGCTACTCCAATCGATTAGACAATGAAGATGTAATAGTTATGTTGATGAGGAAACTCCCCGAAGATGGCTTAAAGAGGAAGTGGGTGGACAGAGCTGGAGACCTTATCAAGAGCAAAGACTATGTACAATTCGATGACTTTGTAAATTTCTTGAAGAAAGTGGCAGGGCGTATAAACAACAGGTATGGGAGAGAGCTTAAGCAAGCCAGTGAAGACAAGAAATTTCAGAACAGGTCAAGATTCGAGCAGCAAAGGAGAGTTAACGCAAACGCAATTCAGGGTGGTTTGAATAAGGAAGATACACCTGTAAGAACTGGTCGTAAGTGCCCGCAGTGCTCTGGACCACACGGTGTCTGGAGGTGCCAAGTATTCAAGTCATGCACCTTAAAGGATCGTCTGAGAACTGTGAAACAACACAAACTTTGCAGAATATGTCTCGGCGAAGGCCATTTTGCGAGGTCATGCAAAAGTGGATTCACCTGCCGTGTAGCCGGATGCGGAAAACATCACCATTATCTAATCCATGATGATCAAGACTCTACGGTGGGCACAAAAGACAGCTAATTCGGCCATGTACAAATAACTTTCTGTCGTTAGTTTGGAACATAACGAAACTTCCTCACAGGATAGAACTTGCAATTCCTAAAAATCCTATCGTTTTTGTTTTTCGATTTTGTTACATTTTGGCGGGAAAATGACGTGCCCATTATGGCGCCAGAAAAATAAAAACGATCTAAGAAAATGCTAGTAACTTTTTTGAAGAGATTGTCCTATAAGGATCTCAAAACTGTAAAAACATTAAAAATACAACAATGCAGTGCAAAGATATGGCGATTCAAAGTTCGAAAAAAATCTATTTTTAGTAACAAAATGGCTGATTTTTCAGTAAAAATAGAATTTTGAATAGCCATATCTTCGCACTGCCTTGTTGTATTTTTAATATTTTTACAGTTATGAGATCCTTAGAGGACAATCTT
The DNA here is from genome assembly GCA_902702795.2 of Paramuricea clavata. Classification (NCBI taxonomy): domain Eukaryota; kingdom Metazoa; phylum Cnidaria; class Anthozoa; order Malacalcyonacea; family Plexauridae; genus Paramuricea; species Paramuricea clavata. The sequence goes on from CACRXK020005896.1 coordinate 1,537, forward strand.
TTCAAAAAAGTTACTAGCACGTTCTTAGCTCGTGTTTAATTTTTTTTCGCCAAAGTTGGCGTCATTTTCCCGCCAAAATGTAACAAAATCGAAAAACAAAAACGATAGGATTTTTAGGAAAGGCGAGTTCTATCCTGTGAGGAAGTTTTGTAATATTCCAAAATAACGACAGAAAGTTATTTGTACATGGCCGAATTAGCTGTAGGGGAACACTCCACCAATCAAGATAACGAGATGCAAAGTCACGACGGTTTAAAGAAGGATGCTGGGACCCAAAGTATTACAGCCGATGATAGACAGAATCAGGTAAATCTATATATGTCTACACCAACGACAGCCGGAACGTCAAAAGAGCGAGTCAACATTAGCGCAGTCAAAGTAAGTCGACCACGGGTTTGTTTTAAGGTAGTACCGGTCAAGGTGAGCAACCCTACCAGTGACAAGGAACTTGTTACGTACGCATTTTTAGACAGTGGATCCGATACGACTCTTTGTCTGGAAAGTTTAGTCGAAGAGCTATCAGTGATTGATGCGAAACTGGCTAAATACACTATGACGACAGTGAACTCGCAACAACAGAAGGCAGGCTATGAGGTACGGTTGGACATCGAATCGGTATCGAGCAGTGAAAAGTTCCAGCTTGAAGGTGTACTAACCACAGACAGCTTACCAGTGACTCCGAGACACGTAGCGACCAACAAAGAAGTTCAAGAGTGGCCTCATCTGCAGGACATTGTCTTACCCGAAACTGGAGATGAACAGGTTACCATTTTGATAGGAAGTGATCGACCTGATATAATTGATAATTTTCTCGACCGAAGAGATGGAACAAAAGGGCAACCATGTGCAGTTAAGACACCTCTAGGATGGACAGTGTATGGTCCAATGGGAGAACCTCGATGCGAGCAAGTGTCCATTAATTCCGTTAGGTCAGAATTCGACATTCTCGACCATAAATTAGAGCGTATGTACAACGCAGAGTTTGATGACATCAATGACGATATTGATGAGAACATGTCCGTTGAAGATCGCTACGCAGAAGAAATCATGAACAAAACCACCGTATTGAAAAATGAGCATTACGAGATCGGACTTCCCTTTAAACACAACCCACCACAACTCCCAGATAGTCTTTACACAGCTGAGAAGCGATTAGAATCCTTAAAATCGAAGATGGAGAGAAACGAAAACTTCCGTAAGAAATACAGCAGCGTTATGGCGAAATACCAAGAAGAAGGAGCGGCGAGAGAAGTCCCCGAGGAGGAATTAACAATGCTCAAACAATTATGGTACCTCCCTCATCACGCAGTCTGGCACCCAAGGAAGCCTGAGGAACCTAGAGTAGTTTTCGATTGTGCTAGCAAGAGCAACGGAACTTCGTTGAACGATGAACTGTTGCGTGGGCCAGAAAACACTAGTTCCCTCATTGGCGTGATACTGAGATTCAGAGTTGATAATATAGCCGTAACCGCTGACGTGAAGAGAATGTTTCATCAGGTCTATGTTAAACCTGAGCATTGCGGGCACTGTGTTATCTTTGGTGGCCCGATGGTGACATCTCGAAGGCGGCTAAGACGCATCAGATGCTCGTCCATATATTTGGAGCGAAGTCCTCACCAAGTGTTGCAGGGTATGCTCTCAGAAGAACCACGAAGGATAACCTCTACGAGTATTCGTCAACTGCTGTGGACGCAGTTCTGCGTGATTTCTACGTCGATGACCTTTTAAAGTCGTTTTCCGAAATGGACGAAGCAAAACTCGTAAGTAAAGAGCTGCAGAGCTTACTAGCGAAGGGAGGATTTCAGCTCACCAAGTGGAATTCGAACTCGCGAGAAGTGCTGGAAGAATTCTCAACCGAAGAAAGAGCACCGGTGGTTAAAGATTTGAACCTTGAATCCGAAGCATTGCCCATGGACCGTGCGCTTGGCGTTAATTGGGATGTAGAAAGAGACACGATAAGCCTGGTCGTCAATAACAAGACGGAACCGAACAATCGCAAGGGTGTGTTATCCTCGATTGCAACTGTTTACGACCCCCTTGGATTTGCTAGTCCACTTATCCTACCAGCTAGAGAGATCAATCAAGAATTGTGTAGATTGAAGTTCGACTGGAACAGTGAACTTCCCAAGGAATTACACGCTCGGTGGACGAAATGGAAGGAAGGCTTGGCCAGCCTAGACAGATACGAAGTACCAAGATGCTTTAAACCGAAGGAATTCGGACAGATCGAGCAGGTAGAGCTTCATCACTTCGCCGACGCTTCTCAAGAACATGGCTACGGTACAGCATCGTACTTGCGTCTTGTGAACGAGAAAGGAGAAATCCACTGTTGTTTTGTTATGGGAAAGTCTCGAGTCAAACCCCTCAACAAGGCAGTCACGGTTCCCAAATTAGAACTGACAGCAGCTACTTTGGCCACGCGTATGAACAAGATTATCGTTAAGGAGTTACGAGGCAGACTAAAGATCGACCGAATAATGTTCTGGGCTGATTCGATGATCGTTCTGAAATATATAGCCAACGAGACACGGCGGTTCGTTACGTTCGTCGCAAATCGCGTTGCTGCCATCCGTCAGGAATCAACACCCGAACAGTGGCGCCACGTAAGATCGGAGTTTAACCCAGCGGATTATGCGTCGAGAGGAATTCAAGCTTTCGAGACAGATAAACTAGAGCGATGGAAACGCGGACCAGAGTTCCTCTGGAAACCAGCCGATGAATGGCCTTCCCAACCCACAGATCTGACAGACGGTCTTGATGAGAATTCCGAAGGCGTGAAGAAGGAAAAGGTCGTAATAAGCGGAACAGCTGTGCAAGGCGAATTTTGGAATTCATTGTTTCAACGATTTTCAACTTGGGAAAGACTTCGAAGAGTTGTCGCCTGGCTGATCAGAGCGTGTCACAAACGAACGTTGCATAATTCTAACGAAATGAGAAGCAATGACAACAAGAAGGGCGTCCAAAAACAAGGTAGACCATTGTTATCAGTATCCGAACTCGAAGAAGCTGAAAAGAGAATAATTGAGCACGTTCAGCGAGAATCATTCCCGGACGATGCGGAGACGGCAAAGAAAGGTAGCCTTGCCCAACTTAAACCGTTCAGAGAAGAAAAACTGCTTCGATTGGGAGGAAGATTAGAACGATCGAGCTTAAGCTATGACGCCAAACATCCTTTTATATTGCCGAAGGACCACCCGGTATCAGAATTGATCGTATTGCATTATCACCATCTTAACGGACACGTAGGAAGTTATCAGACATTAGCAAAAACGAGAGAGCGGTTTTGGATCACCAATGGCGTTTCGTATGTGAGACGTGTTCTCAAGAGTTGCCAAGTTTGTAAACGAGAAAACGCGAGATTAGGAGAGCAAATGATGGCACCGCTGCCAAGCGTGAGAGTATCGTCAGATAACGATGGAATCGCGTACCCATTCGCGGCAGTAGGCGTAGATTACTTTGGACCTCTGTACGTCAAGCTTGGCCCTAAAACGAGATCGAAGAAGAATGAGACATTAGGAAAGCGCTTTGGATGTATCTTCACATGTTTACGATACCGAGCAGTACACATCGAAGAAGCAGAAGACTTATCGACCGATAGTTTCATCAACGCCGTCCTACGCTTTGTTGGTCGAAGAGGTGCACCTCGCATCATCTACAGCGACAACGGCACCAATTTCAAAGGATCAGAAGCTGACGTGATCGAAGCTTTGAAGTCATGGGACGTGGAAAGGATCCAAGGTTCGCTATCACGCAGAAGTGTTGAATGGGTGTTCAATCCCCCGTTAGCTAGTCATCAAGGAGGCGTTTGGGAACGCTTAATACGTTCAACTAAGAAGATTTTGCGCTCGTTGGTCGGACAACGCGAACTAAATGACGAAAGTTTACGTACACTCATGGTAGAAGTCGAAAAAATAATGAACGACCGACCAATTACGCCAGTCTCAAGTGACCCACACGATTTAGAAGCACTTACCCCTAATCATATACTCCTTCTACGTCAGAATCCTTCAACGTCAGCCGGTGAGTTTGACGGATTGGACAAGTTCAAGGCAAGATGGAAACACGTTCAGATGTTAGCAGACACGTTCTGGGAAAGATGGAAAAATGAATATTTGCCCACTTTACAGGAAACTCAAAAATGGTTGAAGAAGATGCCCAATTTCAGTGTTGGAGATTTGGTACTTATGGTCGACAAGGATGTTCCTCGTGGTCAATGGCCGAAAGGATTGGTCGAGCAAGTGTTTCCCGACACTGAAGGAGTTGTACGTCGAGTGGTAATCCGAACAGCAGATGGCGTCTACCGAAGAGACGTGAAAAAGCTATGCCTCCTAGAAGAGAAACTGATGAAATGCATGGAAGATCAGGAACATATTGATGAGTGAACGGATAAGTGACCAGTTGTTGCATAGTAACTAGTAGTATCATTAAGTAACTATTTCATTTAGATTGTTTATATTAAGATTGAAAGACTCCTCCGTCGTCTTTCGGGGGGGGAGCGTGTACGAACTGTTACATGAAGTACATTGCTTGCGGGCGCAGGAGAAAAGCGCGCGAAAACATTGTGACGAGTTTTATCTTTTATCGAGTTTGGTATTATCACTGTGTTATATATTTGTATTGTTGATTATAAAGGAGCAAATAACGTCACAATAACTTGTAAGTAATCCTGTTTCTAGGATCGTTAAGTATCTTTACACACACTAATTTTTGAGTAAACTAACTAATAATGTAACATATTTTTAGCGAATCTAGTGCTGACTAGTGCAGTCGTCAGTGCTGAATAAAAGTATTGTGAAAAGACAAATTTACGAGAATTGAAGTTTACACATGTCTTGGCAGGTGTTGTGGAGTAATGGTTTACAAAGTTGGGTGAAAGAAATCAATCTCCCAAAGAAAGTTTTGGATATTGTTAAAAACGGAAATTCGTACGAAGTCAACCGAAATTATCTTGAAGAGTTTGGACAAAAGAGAGCTGTACTGCAGCAAACAGCTACAAAGAGTGATGATGGATCTAATGTAATGAAAAGGTAATTTTTATTATTTTATTGTTAATTAATTTTTAAATAATTAAACAAATTAAATAGCCATTAAGCCATTTTAGTACCACAATTTACACCATGTTTCTAATTTAGTTCTGGATTCGCTGTTATTAATGACAAAGACAATCAAGTAATGGAAGGTGAAAATGTCAGAGTGTTGAAATGTGGGACTGAAAAGGGAAAACATAAATGTAAAAATCAGCGAACTGCAGGTACAATTTTTAGCAGATCAATTCCCAACATACTGTATCACTGTACGTTATTCACTCCCGAGTGTAGGGTGTTCATGTCATTGCCTATTAAATGCTACAGTATGTTGATGTCCTTGAGCCGTTTTCTTTTTGTTTATGCCTGTGCACAGCAAGGTTTAATAATTAATAAATAAATAAATAACAATCATTACATAGCGTAACAGACGCTAGCAGTAAAAATAAATTTCACATTTTTGTGAACAGCCCCTCACACAAATCGTGGCAAGTTGACAAAATAAAATGTCAAATGAGCTTTAAATCAAACTGCCATCATATCATGATACACTACAGTAATTGTGTCACAACAGTTTCATACAGAATGAACGAAGGAGAATGCTAGAACATTTTTGAAATTTACCAGAATCAAGTCCAGGGCTCGAAACTTGAAATTTTTGTCAGTATCCAAGTGGATACCAGCATCATAGAATCTAGTATCCTCCTTGAAATATAGTAACCCAGATCCGGATACTAGATATTCTATTTCCAGTATCTAAGCAAGGCAAAATTTTACACTGAAAATAACACACTGCGGCGATACGAAAGAAAGCACCGTTTGTGAAATTTTTTTTTTTTAAATATTTTGCCAAAATCCGTAGAAATTGAAGTTTGGAAACAACATCTACATGATTATCTACTATCGCAATTTCTAAGTTTTCCTAGTATCCAGTTGGGATACTGAGCTTATGATACCTAGTATCCAAAATTAAAATCTGATATCCTGTGGATATCGGGATACCGCAAGTTTTGAGCCATGAAGTCCACTTCTTAAAGATAAGTTTATTGAAACAACTATGTTATCTTGTATTTCATGAGCAACTTGATTTCATGAGCAACAGTAGCACTTTAAAAAGTTGCCACACCTATATTGCTCACCCTTACTGTCAACATGTTACTGCTCTACTGACTCTACTGCACATCTCAATGCCTAGATTGCTAAGGATATTTACTCTTATTTACTTACTATTGTTCCGCAGGTATATTAGTATTTGAAAAGCCATGTGGAGTTGTTATTGGAGTTAGAGAGCTGTTTGGTTCAGAAAGTAAGAGCCAGGTGTATGCTCACTTGCACACCCTATTTCAGGACAAAAAGATTGATGATGTTGGTATGTTTAAATGTGGTTATATAATACAAATAATTTTTGTAACACATTTTCTCCCAGTGGGAAAGATACAGTAGCCAAAGCAAATGGTCATATGGATGCTGTGCTAATACAGTAAACCTGTATCTTCTAAGGTTTAAATATTGCAAATCATTGAAAAGTTGCATAGTTTTAAGATTGGGAAAAGACCATGCAACCCCTAACCTACTAACCAAATCCAAAATTACCATCACTGATGCTAACATTTTAAACATACAGTACAGCATATAATGAGTAAAAAAAGACAGAACATTGGGCCACATTAAAAAAAGACAGAACATTGGGCCACATTCATATATTACACTGAATTAAAATGAAACCAATGCAGAGACTGTGTGTTGTAATGCTATGGCCCTTTAATTCTACAAATGGTATAAGTTATTTTTCTTTTCATCCAACTATGTTCTTTAAAAAAACCTTTTTGATTGTGGCACAGTATAGGGAAACAACAGTAGGGCCACTCAGCGTAAAAACATGTCCACATTGTTTACTGGCTGCCAACTTAATTTACATACTGGCAGCCAGTAAACGGCAGAAAATTAAAATCACTATAAAATTGTATTACAGAGCAATGATTTTGGCCACGTAAGACACCTGGGACCTACCTTAAATAATTCCCACTTTTGTCTCCCCTAAGTGGCCTTACTGCTTGTTTCTCATATACTGTGATTCTGGTTATACTGTAGAGGTGTTATGGAAAACCTTAGAATTATACCTCTTTACGTACCATTAATAAGTAAACACTAGGCTTCGGACAGTTGCATATCGCAAGTGTTCTTTGTTCACTGTATTAGTTCATTGCAGTCTATGCAGGAAACAAAAAGTTTTTCACAGAATGTAACCCACAGTATTACTTCATTACCTAGCTGCTCAATCGTTTCACAGCTGTACACAAAGTGTATGACGATGCATCATTTCATAGTTAACTTATGTGTTCTATCATTCTAATTGTGTAGAGACAATTTGCTATGATGATGCATGCCACCTTAAAAAATTTGCAATGAACCCCAAAAGGTCAAAAATATCACAGAGGTGGCAACCAATATCGCATCCAAAAACATTGTATGCGACAGATTCCATTTCAAAAATCATATTGACAAATGGTGTATCAAAAATTGCAATCCCTATGATTGTGAAAACTTGAAGGTATGTGTTATTTGGAAAATGACATTTAATATATTTATACAGTATCAAATCAATGTAGTGACATTTAAACCAGTCACTGTACATTTACAGTATATACTTTATCTTGCAGAATGTTAATACTGAAGCATGTGAGCAGCTATTTTCCTGGTTGTCAAAGTTTTCAATCATCACGAAACAAATGAACCGTTGGCGATTTCTATTTTTAATGTTATATGTGTTAGACGCACACAATGACACTGTAGTACAGTGACCTATAATTGGAAATAGTGTATTATTTACACACATAAAAATCTCACATCTTGTAACAAGTCTGCCAACAAGCTGTGAACAAGATGTATTCGCACTGCTTGTCACAAGTTGTGAACAGGTTTCAAACAACTTATTGACAACTTGTAACAACCTTGTTGAAATTATCACACTTGTTGCAAGGTTGTTCTGACAAGTCTGTCACATGCTTAATATAACAACCTTGTAACATCCTTGTTATATCATGAATGTAACAAACTTGTTAGCAGAGTCTTGTAACAAGGCTGATAATGCCATCAAGCTTGCTACAAGTTGTTAACAGCTTGTTTCAAACTTGTTGCAACAAACTTGGAACAAACGGTGCGAACACAACTTTTTGACAGCTTGTGAACACACTTGTAACAACTTGTTTGCAGAGTTGTTACAACTTGTGCGTTTTTATGTGTTTACCAGCACTGTATATTTAGTACGTAGTATGGAAAGAGCATGCCTGGATTATTTGTTGAACAACTAGTAGTTAACCCATTAAGCACCAATGTTCACCAATGTGCCTAGTTTTCTATTTCACTCTGTCTTATGCCAGACAATTTATTCGTCAAGGACAGATTCTTGCACTCTAATGGGTTAATAAAGTAGTTTTTGCATGATATATTCAATACACTTTTAGAGTACATTTACAATGAATATTTACTGAATTCACTACCATTTGCAAGCAACCCTTAACTGCAAAAGTTTTTTAACATTTGTTTACATTTCGTTTGTAGTAAAATTAATGAAACACAGGCAATATACATCCGTTTACTGATTTTATTTTGTGCCCTTACCATGGCGCAACAAATAAAATTGTTGAAAATTAATGTTGAAGCTTGCCAACCCATAATAGCCACAAGTATTATGGAGTATCCATACAGTAAATTTTTAACAAATATTGCTGCACTGAAAAATGATGATTGGGAAGCAATGCGCCCTTTTGAAATGGTTGCCCTCACCACTTCACATTGCTTCTGGCACCCCTGGCAGATACTACACAACAGTAGCCATGAAATCAACTACTAAAAGTAGTAACTTCTCAAATACTATAGTAATTGACACACTCATTAGTAAGTCATAACAAGCAGGTGCGAGATATAAATTTTAATGCAAAAAATATCAGTTGGAAGTTATGTATAAAAATAGTGTTTTCATGCAAGCATGGAGACTGCTATATAGTTTAGTCTATAATAATAGAATAATATAATATAATGAATTTGCCAGTAGTATAAAACACCTAGTTCAGTATTAAGTCATTGCTTAAAACTACAAACTAAATAACATTCCAGGTTTCTATCATAAATATATGTTTACTATTGTCCTGTTTATAAAAATGCCTGAAGTTTCCCCATGGGAAATATTATAGTTTTTTAGCCATGGAAACAAGGTAAACATAAAAATATTTTAGGTTACGCTAACATTTCAACTAGCCTCCTCCGCAGCCATCTCACCCGAGGAATCGGGTGGTGGGAAAGTTTTTTTTCTCTAAACCCAGTCACAAGCTAAAACCCATAGAGAGGCCTGCAGAGGAGTCTAGTTACATTTCAACATGGTCCAGAAAGATTTTAAGTTTTTTTTTAAATATTAAAAAATATTTAAAAAAAATCGCAATGCTTGATATTTTATTTTAATCAGATGTGAGACTGACAGTGGCTTAGCCTAAATTCACGTATCATTTGTTTCCAGCATCCCTTCATCTGAATATTTTCCATTGAATACCTTCATATTAAAACCCGGCAAGGCCATTAGGGGCAGACCATGACTTTACTACCATTTGCAAGGAAATGTTCTTTCACATTTCACTTTACGTTTCAAAAGTGCATGTTTGTAACTGGGAACCTTCACCTTTGAAGGTTGCCATATATATACCGAATATTATATAATATAGCGATGATATATTAGGCAAACGTAGAGTGTTTCATTTAAAACGCTGCCTCGTCCCCAGGCGCTAATAAAACATTTCATGCGAGTCACTATATGAAAGGTTTACATGAAGTAGTGCATCATGACGAAGAACCAGAACGCTCATATCCCACTGTCCTTTGCGCGCCTATAATGTGACGTACTACTTCATGTAAACCTTTCATATAGTGATTCGCAAATTTTTTAATTAGCGCCTGGGGACGAGGCAGTTCAAAACGTATTCAATGTAAACGTTTGAAACGTAAACAAATTGTATTTGTATAATTTTTGTAATTCCACAATTTAGCCTGCTATGTTTACGGCAAACATCAAACCGCTAGCGAAGTTTTTGATTTGGGCCATTCCATTTAATATACACACCCCCTATGGACGAGGTCAATAAAATTTGAACCCCTAAGAAAAAAAGATCAAAGTGCCGACACAAACACCCCCCCCCCCCCATAAGAAATTTTTGCCTTACCGCTCAGAAAAAAACACAAAGATCAAAGGATGCCAATGAACACCCCCCCCCCACATAAGAAATTTTTGCCCCCCTCAGAAATTCTCGTCCATAGGTGGGTGTGTATATTAAATGGAATGGCCCTTTCACAGCTATATTATAAATTGATAATAGCTTTTACACCAGTTTTGAAATATAAACACTGAATATTATATAAAATAATTAATATAAACACTTTTTAAAATTAGGTTTTTATTTCATTTCATATTCTTGCAAAGCCTGATTGTTTATATCTTCATCATTTATTATACTGTAGAAGCATGAAAATATAAACCGTTGTCGAATATAGTTAAATATTTTGATTTTTGAATACCGAAATGTAAACAAAGGCGTTGTTTACATACGGACTGTATCATACCCACGGGCTTTAATAGGACAAATTCAATCTGACAACAATAGTATAATTCTTAATCTAAATTGCAGTTAAAATAAAGTGTACGCCACCTGAACTGTTCAATATCTTGCTTCCAAATCCTTAAAACATCTAATACATTTTTGCAAATACTGTATATTTTCAAAATGTGCCACAAAAACGTTATTTACTAATTATAACATTTAGCTTTTAACAATCATACCAATCTTTTTAAAGTACTGAACTTGACTTCATTTTTAAATTTCGTTCAACCGATTTAATACTCGTGTTTTTATCGTGTTTGTTTTGAAAGCCCCCTCATTCCAGTGGAGAACCTCCCCCCCCATTCTCGTACCCAGAGCCCTTCTTACGCGCGTACCCCTCCTCCCCTGGCAGATTGTTTTCGAACGAGGAGGCCAGGTTGCCCAGCCGCTCTCATGGCGACAGGCTACGCCTCTTTCGAAAATGGAATTTTGGATTCTGCACAAACAATGAAACAAAGTTCGTCTTGTGTCACGAGAATTGCCGCAATGGTGAACAAACCAAGTTCTTTCGAAAGAGGAATGTTCGTACTATTAGGTAGTGTGAAATTTATTCCTCTGCAACGATTCTGAGGCGAGATACTGGACTCGATCTCGGAGAGTATATCAGATAAGTGGCTAGCCTAAGTTGTAGCTATTTATGTCCTATGTAGCCAGTACTGACGACCGTTCGATTACGACGAAAACGTAAAGCAATCGCATCAACTATTTTACTGCTAATATTTTTTGAATTATTTCGTTATTAAATATTTTAATATATGGTTAAATATTCTGTATAAATATTCAAATATATAGAACATTCGGGCCGTTTCATGATATACCTGAGGGGAGCCTGAGGGGGCAGCTGGGCAATTTGTCGACGCTGACCAAAAATAGCGGCTAATTTCTTCTTGAGTTCCCATTTTCGCGTCGAAGAACAAAAATGTAGACTTTCGGAGAGTATTTTACTAGTAGCTACTGTCAAATATGTTTGTGAAACAGTTGATAATCTCACTGAGGAAGACCAACGGTTTCTGAAAAGCTAAAGTACGTCGAAATCAGATTTGGCATTTGGAATAGATTATATTTTCACCGGGGAAACATTAACTAAATGGATATTTACATCAAGTCATCAACACTAAATTTTTGCTCGTGCCTACAGAGCTAGTTGGATTAAAACAGATGTTAAGAAGTAAGTGAAAATATGAATTTTGTGAACTATACTTTCATTAAAGTGTTTCACAAGGGCTGCTAATGTCAAACTACACGTGTGACGGAGTTGTCAGTATACCCATATATTTTCAATGTTTTATAATGGCACGATCGCCAAATTATACTTTTCATCCGAGTTTGATTTGTCAGTTTCATATCCATTCTCCACAAACCAAGGAAAAAATACTTCTACCGGTAATGTGTCTTTGTGAGAACGAAAGTTGTATATATAAATAAACATGCCCACTCGGTGCAGTGCAATGGACATTCATCATTTAACAATACACAAATACAAACAAATATTTATTCTCAACATGCAAATTGGATGATAATTCGCTAAATGCTCTCAATACTTGTTAAAGTTTACCAGAGCAGGTACGGTCAAACTAAATTATATATATTTCATATTTGTATTCCCTGCCAACAAACCACAACAGTATTTATCGTAATTACCATCGTCGCAGTTGAGTGTCTACAAGGTCAACAAATACTCCGTAATTATACGCGAAAGTTAATGTCGCCATAAAAACGCAGATAACAAAACACACATGTATGTAAATATTTATGTCTCAACACATTTTCAACAAAAAGTACTACCAACTGTCTACAATTTTACCCATATTTCACCCTATGCATGAAACCACTTCACGTCAACCAATTCACCATCCGCACGGATCGTCAGTGTTTTGGGGTCTACCCTCTGGCACCATGTGCACCATTCACGGATCATGAAACCACTTCCACCATCCGTCAACCAATTCACCATGCGCACCATCCGCACGGATCGTCAGTGTTTTGGGGTCTACCCTCTGGCACCATGTGCACCATTCACGGATCGTGAAACCTCTTCCACCATCCGTCAACCAATTCACCATGCGCACCATCCGCACGGATCGTCAGTGTTTTGGGGTCTACCCTCTGGCACCATGTGCACCATTCACGGATCGTGAAACCGCTTCCACCATCCGTCAACCAATTCACCATGCGCACCATCCGCACGGATCGTCAGTGTTTTGGGGTCTACCCTCTGGCACCATGTGCACCATTCACGGATCGTGAAACCCCTTCCACCATCCGTCAACCAATTCACCATGCGCACCATCCGCACGGATCGTCAGTGTTTTGGTGTCTACCCTCTGGCACCATGTGCACCATTCACGGATCGTGAAACCCCTTCCACCATCCGTCAACCAATTCACCATGCGCACCATCTGCACGGATCGTCAGTGTTTTGGGGTCTACCCTCTGGCACCATGTGCACCATTCACGGATCGTGAAACCGCTTCCACCATCCGTCAACCAATTCACCATGCGCACCATCTGCACGGATCGTCAGTGTTTTGGGGTCTACCCTCTGGCACCATGTGCACCATTCACGGATCGTGAAACCTCTTCCACCATCCGTCAACCAATTCACCATGCGCACCATCCGCACGGATCGTCAGTGTTTTGGGGTCTACCCTCTGGCACCATGTGCACCATTCACGGATCGTGAAACCTCTTCCACCATCCGTCAACCAATTCACCATGCGCACCATCCGCACGGATCGTCAGTGTTTTGGGGTCTACCCTCTGGCACCATGTGCACCATTCACGGATCGTGAAACCGCTTCCACCATCCGTCAACCAATTCACCATGCGCACCATCTGCACGGATCGTCAGTGTTTTGGGGTCTACCCTCTGGCACCATGTGCACCATTCACGGATCGTGAAACCTCTTCCACCATCCGTCAACCAATTCACCATGCGCACCATCTGCACGGATCGTCAGTGTTTTGGGGTCTACCCTCTGGCACCATGTGCACCATTCACGGATCGTGAAACCCCTTCCACCATCCGTCAACCAATTCACCATGCGCACCATCTGCACGGATCGTCAGTGTTTTGGGGTCTACGCTCTGGCACCATGTGCGCCATTCGCGGATCGTGAAAACTCTTCCACCATCCGTCAACCAATTCACCATGCGCACCATCCCCACGGATCGTCAGTGTTTTGGGGTCTACCCTCTGGCACCATGTGCACCATTCACGGATCGTGAAACCGCTTCCACCATCCGTCAACCAATTCACCATCTGCACAGATCGTCCATATGGTTCACAGATCGTCCATATGGTTTACGGATCGTGAAACCCCTTCCACCATCCGTCAACCAATTCACCATCTGCACAGATCGTCCATATGGTTTACGGATCGTGAAACCAATTCACCATCACTGAACCAATTCACCATCTGCACAATGTAGTTACCAAATCCACGATCCGTGTCGTATCGTGGTATTGGACCATACTCGGAAAAGGGGCATTTTCAGCACAATGTATAGATAACTGAGAGATCGTTGCCTTCTCAGCAGACTTGGCAACAAATGGCAGGTTGCTTATAGGTCTGAAGTTTTCAAACATAAAATCAAGTCCAAATTTCTTCAAAAGAGGTAAAACTAGCGCTATTTTCCAATGATCGGGTACAATTCCTTCAGAAAAAGAGAGATTAATCATTTCAACGATGATTGGGGCCAATTCATGACAACAGAGTTTAACCAATGATGTAGGAATAGGGTCCAACTTACTGGAAGCATTCGAAGATTCAAGAATAATCCTCCGAACTTCATCCTCAGAAACCGAAGAAAATTCATCCAATTTCACTTCAGGCAGATGAAATGGAACATTAGGTGGGTTAATGGAAATCTCGTCAATCTTTGATTTCACGAGTTCAATTTTCTTACAAAAGAACTCACCAAACTCGTTAGCAAGGATGGAAGGATCGTGATTTTCAGGAAACTCCTCAACTAGACGTTCTTTGCTCAAAGAGTTCACAATTTGGAATAATTTTCTAGAATCACCAGCAGATTTGTCAATAAGGTTGGAATAAAACATTTTTCTGGTGTCATTCAATATAGCACTGTAGTCATCGCGTACCTTACGATAAGCATTCTTATCACATTCAAGTTTCGATTTAAGCATGATTCTTTCCAGTTTCCTACGTTTAGCTTTCAGCTTCTTTAAACTATCATTAAACCAAGGAACCATTGGTCGAACAGTCATAATTTTCGATTTCAAAGAAGCATGCTTATCGAGAATAGAACGTAGGGTAACATCATAGCATTTTGACATATCATTAACACTTGACCAAGTTTTCTGAAATAGATCTGAGGCGCATATATCAGCTCTAAAGGCATTGAGGTCAATATGTTTAACTTTGCGATAGCAAACGTCTTTAACTAGGATGTTTGGGCGAGGAATATCCAACAAACATTCAACAAAAAAATGATCAGACAAAGCAAACGTCACCAAAGGAGAGGTGATTGTGACATCATTAATTGATCTAGTGATAATCAAATCAAGGGTATGACCTGATGAATGAGTTGGGACATGAACATGTTGGATAAGTCCAAATGTATTCATTAAGTCCGCAAACTTTTTCGCGTTTGCTTCTGTTGGACAATCAACGTGAAAATTAAAATCACCTGTAATCAAGAGTACTTCGGGAATTATAACAATGTTCTCCAAGTATGATGAAAACTCTTCGAAAAACACATTTGATGAAACCGGGTGATCTTCCGAGTAGGGAGTTCGATAGATTGTCACCACTTTAATGGTTTGCTTATGCACACAAACATTCCACTCCGAGAATTCAAACGAATTAAATTTTCCACAGTCATTGGATTTTACATTTAACGATTCTTTGCACAGAATACCCGTGCCGCCACCACTTCTACCAGACTGTCTTGGGAAAGATCTAAACACAAATCCTGCAGTAGATAGTCCAGCAATGCTGACAGAGTCACATTCCTTTAACCACGTTTCAGTGATAGTACATATATCAATACAGCTATCAACCATATGATCAATGATAACGGCGATCTTGTTCCTTACAGAGCGCGAATTAACACAAGCAAATCTGAGACAAGTTAGTTTCTTTGGCATTACGTCAGCATCATTTTGGATACAACTTCTATGATTTGATTCTCAATTGAAATTGGGTTAAGCTCGGGTTGATTCCGTGCAAAAGAAATTCGTATCTCGTGACATTTATCAGCATTTAATTGCATTCTATTGATATTGGACCAATCTAAAATTTCATTTGCAATCAGTTGAGCTTCACTGTGCTCGCCTTGCAATACGACTTCCGACGCCGTGGTATCGTCAACGTATTTCCATAAGTTCTCACTATGTTTCTTCAAATCATTAATCATTATTAAGAAGAGCCAAGGGCCTAATTTGGTTCCTTGAGGAACACCAGCCGGTACTTGGCCCCATTCAGAAAGGCAACTATTTGACAGCTTAACCCTTTGATATCTATCCGATAAAAAGTCGATAATCCAGTTGATGATACTAGTTGGTAAATCTAAAGCACCTAACTTGATCCTTAGGATACTATGATCGATGAAATCGAATGCCTTTTTATAGTCAAATAAAAACACTCGGATAGTTGCTCCTGTTCCGTCCAGCATTGAGGTCCAGTGATGTAACATGTCTATTAAAGCAAAAGTGGTTGAAGAATTAGGAATAGAACCAAATTGATTTGAGTCGATGGATTTCAGAACCGCAGGTTTGATATATCTATTTACCACACATTCTTCAGCTACTTTGGATATGCTCGGGGTGAGTGAAATAGGTCTGAGATCTTTTTCTAAGATTTGAACTGTCTTAGATTTAGGTAGAGGTAAAACATTGGCTAGTTTCCACATCGATGGAAGTCGTTGTTGCTTGAAGGAAGCATTTAAGATGGTACTAATTGGGAACGCTAATATAGCTGCATAATCACGAAGAAGCCAATTGGATATTTCATCAGGACCACAAGTTTTTGTAGGGTTCAGCTTTGATAAATATGAATACACTGTTTCTTCAGTGACTACTAAAAACTCAGGGTTGTTAACTTCTAGCTCGAAAGGAAGAAGGGGGCTGGGCAGTTTATATACAGATAAGGGATCCAAGAAAGCTTCATTGATCTTGTTAGCTAATTCTTGCTCAGATAATTGTTCGAGGTTTTCAATATCCATTATATTTCTAATATCACAAGATCTAGTAGATGCCATTCCACTTAAACGCTTTACTTCTTTCCACCATTCCTTGGAGTCTGTTTGTTTCATTTGATGTACACGGAGTTTATAATAGTTTGATTTACAGATTTTCCTTTCTCGATTTACTTGGTTTCGAAGAGATTTAAACCTGCTCGAGTCAGGGCCATAGGTAGAAAAAGCTTTCTGCCTTTCAATGATCAGCGATTTGAAATGGTTCGTTATCCAGGGGGCATCGACAGGACATTTCTTTGATCGTGTCATCGGCATTAATATATTAATCCCAGTAAGGACTATGTTTTGAAACATGTTCAATAACTAATCACAATCATTAGTAGATGGAATAATTTGAGGCCAATCAATTTCGAATATTTTCTGGTATTCTATTCCATAATTTAGCCCCACTGTAACTGAAACTTTTTTTAAAAAATTCTGTACTGGGCCTTGGAATAAAAAGCCCAGTTGAAGAACCTCTTAAATTATAACTATTTACAGTGTTGGAAGATTGGAAAATGTTACACAGTCTTTGTGGAGCTAGTTGATTTACTGTTTTGTACATGAGTTTGGCCCATAGATATCTTATATACACTAGATAGTGCATCTAATTATTCTGAAGTTCAAAAATTGAAGCCGTGATTGCAGTCTCAGGTCGTTCCCATGAAATTAGAAGATTCGTATATTTTCTATTTCTTAAACAGGGAACTTAAACATTAAGTTAACCCTATTCCAAATTCGTTTTTAAAATATTCAAATGATGAAAATTATTGTTGTTTTTAAGCGTTTATTAGCAAGTGGGAACGACCAACATGGCCGCCATCTATTCAAATGGGGGTAACCGCTGGAATATTGTTGGCTTCAATTTTACTAAAAGAGATGCGCTATCTAGTGTATATAAGATATCTATGGTTTGCCCTTCATTAATGCTCTACGTTCTTCAAGGGATGTCCAACCAAGAGCAGTACGAGCTAAGATAGACTGTCCATGCTCAATTTAAAATTCATAATTACTCTCGCCGCTCGATTTTGCAATTTTTGAAGACGTTCGCCGAGGTCTTTGCCAAGCTCATCCCAAACCTCACAACAGTAATCAAAATGCGGCTGGATCAATGCATTATACACCAGCACTAATGTATCTCGGTCTACAAATTCTTTAAGTTTTTTTAACGCACCAATCCCCGAAGATACTTTACTAGCGATATATTCAATATGTTTTTCCCAGTTTAGGTTCTCATCGATTTCAACTCCTAGCACTTTTGCGCTTTTTACTCTTTTGATTGGACATGTGTCGATCTTAACTGTGGGTTGGACATCCATGCTATTAATCTTAGAACGTGATCCAAATATCGACGTCATCAACACCTAAGTTGATCTTGTTTATGACGTCGACGTCATAAACACCTAAGTTGGTCGTGTTTATGACGTCGAATATCGACGTCATATACACCAAAGTTGATCGTGTTTATGACGTCCAATATCGACGTCATAAACACCTAAGTTGATCGTGCTTATGAGGTCAAAAATCGACGTCATAAACATCTAAGTTGATCGTGTTTATGACGTCGAATATCGACGTCATGAACACCAAAGTTGATCGTGTTGATTACGTCGAATATCGACGTCATAACCGCCTAAGTTGGTCGTGTTTATGACGTCGAATATCGACGTCATAAACACCTAAGTTGATCGTGTTTATGACGTCGACGTCATAAACATCTAAGTTGATCGTGTATATGACGTCGAATATCGAAGTCATCAACACCAAAGTTGATCGTGTTTATGACGTCGAATATCGACGTCATAAACACCAACGTTAATCGTGTTTATGACGTCGAATATCGACGTCATAAACAGCTAAGTTGATCCTGTTTGTGACGTCCAATATCGACGTCATAAACACCTAAGTTGATCGTGTTTATGACGTCGAATATCGACGTCATAAACATCTAAGTTAGTAGTAATATAGGGGCCGTTCGGGCCTTATTTTTGAGGGTGCGTAAGGGTGCGCTAATTAATATTCATACAAATGAGGGTGCGTAAGGATGTTGAGGGTGCGCTAATTAATACTCGTACAAATGAGGAGGGTGCGTAGTGACGTCACTCATTAACATACGTCATAATTAATAATAATAATTTAATAAAATACCGATTTGTAACCTATTAGGTTAAATTACATCAGTAAAAAGTCTCATTATACTACAATAGAATATCTAGATGCATAAAATTATTCATAACTTCAGTTGAAAAAGTTATAGAGTTCAAATTTAAAAATATTAAAAATATTAAAATTATGGTATATTCATATGTGAAACCATCTGTGAAAAAAACGATTTCATAAATCTGTCCGTTTTACAACTATAGTTATTATAATCGCTTCCATAACGTGTATTATAGTTATGTTCAAGTTTAGGCGGTAAGAGGTCACCCAATTTGTCTCCATGTGCATTTTTAACAAAAAAACGTTCGCATAATAATCGCGGCCGATCTTTCAGTAAGGGTATACCAGTAATACTGCAAGCTTCTCTATAAGTCGCGAATGGCAAGACAATACGCAAAGCCCGCTTCTGGAGTTTTTCGATATCTTCACTTAGGTATTCTGTAATATTGAAGTGCCAAACTTGGCAGGCATATTCGAGTACTGGTCTGATAATGGTGCAGTATACCAAAATTAGAATGCTATTGTCGGCATTTGATCGTTTTAACAACCTTAGCATATACAGGCGTTTTCCCGCTTTTTTAACAATATGGTTCACATGCTCGTTCCATTTCAAATCATCTTGGATTGAGAGACCAAGAATTCGGGCAGATTTTACCCGCTCAATACCAACGTTATTTATAGTTAACGGTAAAAACTCATGTTTTTCTCTTGCAAAGTCAATTACCATTTCCTTACATTTGCCGATGTTGAGCTTCATATTATTAACTTCACACCAATTATAGATAACATTCACTAGATCTTGTAGTTCACTACTCTCAGTTGATGTAACTCGTTCAGCAAACGTACTGTCATCAACATACTTCCATCTATCGCTCCAATCAATAAGAAGATCATTTATCATAACAAGGAACAAAGCCGGCCCTAACACCGACCCTTGCGGCACTCCACTGTTTAACGTTTGCCAGTCCGAATGACAGTTAGCCAACTTGACTCGTTGTTTACGATCAGAGAGAAAACTTCTAATCCAATTTATAATGGTTTGGGAAACACTCATTTGTTGTAGCTTATTCACCAGTATGTTGTGATCTATTCGATCAAAAGCTTTTTCAAAATCAAGCAAGAATACTCTCACCGCATTGCTTGAAGCATCTGTAGCACTCAGGAGGTGATGGATCAGGCTCAGTAGGGCATGGGTAGCCAAGAAATTTTTAACGGAGCCAAACTGCCGCGTATCAATCTTTGCACCAATTGACTTAAGTAACCAGTCTGTAACAAACCGTTCGCAAATTTTGGATAAAGTGGGGGTAAGTGAGATAGGGCGCAAATCTTTAGAAATGTCTTTATGGACTGATTATATGCAATGACGCCACGCGGGCGAGCTTAAACACGATCGGGAGAAACTTGCTGACTACGCATTAGTGTTATATATCCAAAACATATATATTCGGAGTATATAGCTGTTTAGAGTTATATAAACACATGGAAATTAGAGGTTATGATATATAATTGTCAAGCGATTTCTATATTTTATTGCTAGTTTTTTAAAGTACTAAAACTCGGATAAGGTTAATAAATTTAAGCTATATTGAAGCACACCGGTTGCTATGTGTTGTTAGGGTGACACTAATTAAAGGATTAACTTTTATCAGAGATTTGCATTTTTCTACTGTGTGGATAAATGCGGGTAGATTAGGATATTCATTGCGCGGGCGTCGCGGGTTATCCGTGCGGGAAGAGAGAAAGCGATTTAGACAAGAAGGCCTACTCTGGGGCGGTAAATCGCCTTAAATCGCTGCGATATAATGCGATTTTGGGCGATTTTAGGCGATTTAAGGAAAAACTGGGACTTTCAAGCACCGCGATTTAGTGCGATTTTAGGCGATTTAAGAAAAATTTTTAAATTTTAAAGATTGCAATTTAGGTGTTTTCAAAGGAATTGAATTCTATATTTTGCTCCGGTTTCCTCCCACGGGGCAAAATTGGCAGGGTGGGTTAGGATAAACACAGTTAGGAAAGTAATATCATATCCTCATTGTTGTAAAGATAAATAGTCTAGGCTAACATAAGTAATCATAGTACTTGATGTAATCGATCACTGAAAAGCCCCAATGTGGGGAGTGAGCTGAATAATAATGTAATGTTTCCACACACATATGCATTGTATGAAGCAAAATACAATTATTAGAACATGTATGTACATTTTATATAAAGCTAGGTCAACTATTGTATTTAACCTGATTCACATATAAAGCTCAATATTCATAAACTTTTCACCCATTCTCTATTTAGAAGCCATTGGGGTTCATCTTGGGGGTCATAGCAGGGTGTTAGCTGGCCCATATGCTGTCCGTTTGACGGACTCTTCCCAATTGAGGGCTTTCCCAACCGGGTCTACTGGAAAATTAGCATGTGTCCCCCAAAATTTTAACGGTCGGGCAAAAATCAATGCGAAATTGGTCAAAACCTAAAAATTTCAATATTCTGTGAAAAAATTTTCGGATTGGGCGGAAATTACGGAATATTTCTTTGATATCTCCTGAAAATTTTTTTTGATGACCCCCCCCCTCCCGCTCGCCAAGAATTTTGGGGGAAATATTCAGCTAAGTCCAGTTAAAACTTTCCCAATTTACGTTTAACGGACAAATTATTTTTTTCTGGCTAACACCCTGCATAGCTACATTATATACACCACAAATATTGTAAACAGTTAATATACTCAACTTAAGGGGCATGCACTACACATATCGAGTTAAAATTGCAAAATATAATAAATATATGATTTCCAAAAAAATCACAAGGGGTAGGGGATAGAAAGTTAGAAACACACAATGTATTTATGCAGTATATTAACTAGTCTCCTACGCAGCCTGTTCGCGGGTCCGAGGTTTTCTCCCCACGTACAGGCTGCTTACTGCAGCAACACATTCCATTCCGATTGTTTAGCCAATCACAGCCTGAGTACCAAAATCAGGAACTCATTCGCGCTTAAATTTAATAATTCCGAAACAAAGATGGCGTCGTATGATCAAGCATTGTGTGAAGTCGCCCATTATTTCGTATTTCTACTTTCAACGATCAGAAGAAGAATGCGATTCGAACAATAATTAAAGAAAATGAGATGTGTTTGTCAACCCGCCTACTACAGGCTTCGGTAAATCGATTTGCCTCTCATGTGATGTAATCGCCTGTTCCACGAATAATGCCAGAGCGGTAGTTTATGGAATACCAGAGGCATTGCTCTTTATAAATCATTGACTATTTAACTGCCTTATTTATGTTTCAGTACCACCAGCTTAATACTTTACCAGATTTATTTAAAAATTATTTTGTGACAAACAACAAAATTCATTCAACAAAACTTCACGAATGTTATAAAAGGACAAATTATATTAATTATGTGAAACACAGTCTCTCATATAAAGGAGTTGATGTATGGAATTCGTTAGAAACAAAATTTAATGAAATAAATTCATATATAAACTTCAAAAAGCAAATTAAACAACACTTTGCTATACACAATTGACAATTTATACTATAAGACATGCGATAAAACATACTTCTGCATTAAAATATATGTAAATATTGTAATACTTTAGTAATATATAGCACTTTAGTTTAGTATTTTGTTGGTCATTGTTGCCGAGTCATTGTAAAAATTTAAATGCATCGCCAACATTAGTATTAATTTATATAATACGAACATTGCCCTTCTTTTTCTCTGTTTTAAATACAGACGTATATATTCTTCAAAACGTCTCATTTTACATATTGCATGTAGGCTATTGACTTACTGTAAATAATTGACTATTTAATTATCACAAATGAACAGTAACTAGAGGCCTAAATAAAAAGTCTACGAAGATGTCTAGTAAGTATCTAGCCCAAAATCGTTTAAAGATATATTTTAAGTAGCTTTTTTATACAAGGGGAAAATTAAATAAAAATATATAATATATATAAATTTGTAAACAATAACTATTTTGAACGACAAGTTGTCAATTTCAGATTACTGCATGCATTCAAATTAACACGAAATCAAAAATATAAAAATATTTATACATTTGCTAGTTAATTAAAACAATACTCTATAGCAATGTACTTAATAATACACTTACTGTAAATACTACTGATATATAGTTTTAGTTTTCATTTAGGCTTGTACAAAAATATGCTGTAAAGCAAAAGTGCTCGCGGGTTTTATGAGTTCTCAGACTTCTATGCCATGGTCACAGGCCATGGTTTCAAAAGTGCTCGGGAGTCGGGTTTTATTTTAACGCATAAAACCCGAACACTTTTGAAACCATAGTCATAGAAGTCTGAGAACTCATAAAACCCGCGAGCACTTTTGCTTTACAGATTTTTTGTACAAGCCTAAATGAAAACTAAAACTATATATCAGTACTCAGTAGTATTTAAGTGTATTATTAAGTACATTATATAACCTCAGTCGAGCGAGATTATTTGAGGATACCCAACACATAGCCGGTCGCGCTGATTTCACCATTTCTTTGCTTGAGCAGCACAGAGCCACATAGCTGCTCCAGATTGAATTTCATTAGATCATCCTCCTCAGTTTTTCTTAACACAGTTGAGAGTTTCTTTCTAAAACACAAATCGCTAACTTCCTGGGAAACGATCTCAAGCAATTTCTGTGTAACCACTTTGCGGACGGGTTGCATTTCACAACTGCCGTATATAGTGACTCTCTATAGAGGTCCATACAGTAACGCTTTCCCCAATGTATTATAGGTATCATTTACAGTTTTACTCACAGTTCTAAGGAGTAGGAACGGAATATAGGACAATAAAAGCTGGGTCCATGGATTATGTCTTAGGGTAACTTTCAGCCTCAACTAGACAACAGCCGTTTCATAACATACGTTTTTGCAAACAAATAAATCGTCACTGTCAGAATATTGTTCACATCAACATTTAATACTGATACCTTGATCAGATCAGCTATACCAAGGGCACTTCTCCCGTCATATAGAATATAAACAAGTTGATTATTTCAAGCACGAGTGTAATATATTTTTAACAGCAGTAAACACTGAGATATATTTAGCACTGAACAATTAATTAATTAGTCACTGCTGAATTTGGCGGGAAACCTATGTCATGCAGTTTCCCGATTGGTCAAGTTGAAACAATCGGAATGAAATGTGTTACTGCAGTAAGCAGCCTGTACGTGGGGAGAAAACCTCGGACCCGCGAACAGGCTGCGTAGGAGACAAGGGGACACTCCTGGGACTGTAAATGTATAAAGCAAAATTTCCCAGCCCCAGGGAAAGTGCATGTCTGTATTATTTCCTGGGGTAGAAACAAGGGGAAGGAGGGTTCAGGACGAAATAAACAATGCGTAAAACCATATGAACATAATGAACTCCAAGGCTTCCCCTTTTCCGAAGTGGGAAATGGTGGCCACAGCTGGTCAATTCTATTGAATTTTTGTGAAATTCCACCTGTTTCATAATTTTGCCTGTTCGAGTTTCTGTCATACAGAATGAATTATTATGCCATAGTCACCTTGTCAAATGAGTAGTGATATAGGTACCGATCGGGCCGGATTTTTGTGGTGGTGGTGGTATGTGGTGGTGTGCGGTGGTGGTTGTGGTGGTAGTGGTTGTGGTGGTGGAGTTTGAGGTGGTGGGTGTCCACCACCTCATTTATAATTAATATTCAAACAGTGAGGAGGAGTGTGGTGGAGTGAGGGTGCGCTAATTAATTAACATATGTCATAATTATGTGCAATGACGTCACGCGGGCCTGTCCGGGTGAATTGGACAAAACTTGCTGACTACACATTTTTTAGCGTCGCTCCACGTGTGTGATACAATAGAGGAATTAAGATTGGCTTGCTATGCGTTGCTGCTAGGCACAGAAACATCTTGAGACATGTACATGTCCGTATTTTTTGATAAATTTTAAGGGAATATATAATTAATTTACACAGAATGTGATTTACTATTGGTTTTAACAAGCACGTTTTTCATTGGCAGAAACATAAATATTCTGATGGCAGCATTGCCAGGTAATTCCCACGTGTAAAACACAAAGGTTGAAGTAATTAA
>CACRXK020005897.1:0-26631 GCA_902702795.2 Paramuricea clavata
TTATTTCAAGAATTTTTTTTCTTGAGAGAATAACAAGAAAATTTTCTTAATAAGAAAATTCATTTTAAGAAAAATTTCTTGTTTTGAGAAATTATTTTCTTAAAATAAGAACTTATTTTCTTATTTTAAGAAAATTTTCTTATTTCAAGAATTTTTTTTCTTGGGAGAATAACAAGAAAATTTTCTTAATAAGAAAATTCTTTTTAAGAAAAATTTCTTGTTTTGAGAAATTATTTTCTTAAAATAAGAAATTATTTTCTCATTTTAAGAAAATTTTCTTATTTCAAGAAAACTTTTTTCTTGGGAGAATAACAAGAAAATTTTCTTAATAAGAAAAAAAAATTCTTGATTTGAGAAAATATTTTCTTAAAATAAGAAAATATTTTCTCAATTTAAGAATTTTTTCTCAAGAAAATTTTCTTAATAAGAAAAATTTTCTTAAGAAAATTTTCTTATTAAGAAAATTTTCTTGTTATTCTCCCAAGAAAATATTTTCTTATTTCAAGAAAATTTTCTTAAAACAAGTTTTTTTTTTCTTAAAATAAGAAAATGATTTTTTGCTGTGTAGATAATGGCCATAATGGAACATTTGCTAGTTTTTATTCATGACTCGGAACCACTGTGCATCTTGCTCTCCTGAGCAGTAAAATTAAAAGGAGAAAAAGTATAGCTTAACTGTCCCGATTAGTTCTAATTCAACTTTAAAGCCCGATACGATAAATAGTTTAATAGCGGGATATTCCTTTGACTATATAATATGGAGTATCAAAGCAATTTCTCTCATTAACATATATTGCATTATACATGCAGGTACTATTAATCATGTACACACAATACCTCATACCTGTTGTGATACTATATAAAAATTGAAATGATCTATAGATATTGTTATCCTTTAAATTTATCGTGTGTAGATAAAAAAACTGTTTACCTTAACAAATATGAGGTCTGATTTTTCTTGTGCCAATGCCAATAGTCTGTTTAACTTGAACTGAGCTTGAACTGAACGACGCTTTCTTGTGGCGTTGCCAGATCTTTTTCTTTTGGCTTTTTTTAAGAAAACTAATACATCATACTATGAAATAGTACAAGTATCATATAATGACTCTATGAGAATGTGGTATATCCGAGAATTGTACAACTCAAGGCCCAACTGAAATAGAGATTTTTCAAAGCGTTCCTCTTTTAATACCGACCGACGTCAGTGACACACTGCTCCTTTTGTGGCCAAGCCTAATATAGAGACTCTGAGGCTGTGGGATCTAACCGAACAAAGACAGTTTAAATGTGCACAGTAACCTTGCTTCCTTTTCAACGTAGACTGTAAACACGAGTTATAACCAAAGCAGAGCTGACCGCTAAGCGACAGTATATAGAACAACCACTTCACGAAAAATTGACAGCCTATATTATACCGCCGTCCATACAGTCCTCTTTAGCAGTCAATTTGGTCGGTATCACATCAATATCAACATATCACCTTATGCGCCTCAAATCAGTCTTAATACTCAAGCCGCTAAATCCAAGTAGTTAAAATTAACACGCATTGTTAGTTCCTGGTCAATATCGTATCCTGGCTTGCCTTCCTGTTTTTCCTTGCCCTTGACTATTAGGCAATTTCACAATTTTCCGTGGTTGAGCCGGGTATTTTGAATACAACGCTGTCATATACCTTTCTCTAAATGTAAGTTGCTAAGGCATTCAAAAGACTTTTATTTTATCAATTCAATACAAATTTCGTCTTTGAATGAAGGAATGAAAGAAAAACATGCACCTGCTTGTGATTCTTGTGCAAACAATCGGTGAAAGGCTTTTTATTAATTAAACGTATCAATATTTGCATATCCAGTCTTAAAGTCTTACAACTATATGAAGTTGTTTGGATTTTAAATTATGCGTGTGATTTGCATCTGCACGAAACGAAAACAAATTATAGTAATTACAGTAGTTGGTCGTTTAAAGAAACAAAAATGATAAGACAATGTGATTTTCGTTCTAATTGCCAGAAAATTGATATTGATGAAACGAAATTAGTTCGAAATTGATCATGAGGATAATATATGATGCTTGGAACATAAAGACGTTTCCTGTTTCTTTAATTGTTAGTATAAATATTGATGCATGCGAAGCCAGATATTGATGCATATAGCTTTAATTAAACGATAACATTTTTTACAACTTAAATATAATCTCCAAGTATATATAATTCAGGGCAATATCGACAGATCGCTTGAGACAAAATATTAACTCTTCACGCCACAATTTGCAAAGCCTCATGGTATACTACACTACCTCTCGTAGTCACTGATCTCTTTCAATGACAGGATAGTTAAGCGGGGCTTGTGCGAGAGCTGCGTCTATATATATATATATATATATATATATATATATATATATATATATATATATATATATATATATATATATATATATATATATATATATATATATATATATATATATATATATATATATATATATATATATATATATATATATATATATATATATATATATATATATATATATATATATATATATATATATATATATACTGTTATGAATCGTTAACGAAGGTCACTTGAATTAACAACCTATTTAGAAATATATAGTTTCACTCGCATGCCACAATCTTGAACTTAACGCTTGAGACCGTTCCAGCCAATATTGCATAGTTAATTAAAGGATTAGTGTCACACCGTGAATTCGCGGGCTCAATTTGGAGACGAATAGATTAGATGATCAGGAAAGTTTTTACAATCCGTCATATATTTAAACCATCCTTTTATAATACTTGCTCTTTTTGTGTGATTTTTATCAGAAATGTACTAAACAAGGTATTTTTATCGCTACTCAGTTTGTTGAATGTTGTATTTAATTAAGTAAAACGTAAACAATAACAAAAGCCCGCAATACATGACCCTGACACTAATCCTTTAATGAATATTGACAAAATTAAAGAGAATTGTCCCAGTTCAATGTTATAAGGAGTATTCCTATCTATCAGTAGTGGGAAGATGGAAACTTTTTCTTGAACGCGGTGGGAATCCAATTACCCAATATCCTTGGTTTGGTAGTGCACCAGCACTTCCAATGTTCTACCAGCTTGCACTGTAGACACACTCAGAGAGCATCATCTTGAATATATTAAGATTTGAGATACATGCAGGTAGACATTTCTTCATCGCATATTTGATGTCATATTCAAGCCACTTTTATTACTTTATATAGTCTATTACGTAAGCAGGAAAACGAGTAGTTCCGCAGGCGCCAGAAGGGAAAATTCAAATGTGATATCGATACAATATAGGCTTCCGATTAGGCTGATTACGTACCCATCCAATTCCGTTTCCTGCACGCGAATTTAAATTAAACAAGACGCCTGCTCAGGCGTTCACACTGGCCTGAAAATAACGAGATACGTGCTATGGTGCAAAAGGCAGGAATACAAATCTTAAACCGCAAGCAAATGGACTTTTTAAAAAAATAAAAGACCTTTTCGGGAGACGTAATGGAGATCGATGCACGTGCAAATCATGCCGACCTACAGAATCGATTTCCGGTTTTTCCTAACAGCGCGTTGTTTTCATGTGCGTTCCATGGGCCGCGCTAAAAATATAAATATTCTGTAAATACCGAAATAAAAGATGAGAATCTCAAGACACAAGCTTGAAAATAACACTATAAATAATGTTTTCGATTCTGGTTCCAATAACATTATCACGAAAAGGATATGTCCAAAGGGGCCGAAGTTATGTGCGGCAAAATGTATGGCTAGTTTACATTGTTTGTTGTATTATGAAATATGATACCATACTTGTATTAAAATTCGCGTCGAACTAATGTTATTGTAAATGAGTAGACTTGCCACAAGTCGACCTCGAACGAAATGCGTTTCTTCGAGGTCGACTTGTGGCAAGTCTAGCAAATGAGAACCATACAAATGATACAATAATGGTTCTAGTTCTTGTTGGTATTTTGAACGCACGCTTTATCTTTCAGCATACTGTAGCTACCACAAATCTTTTCGTGCGGATTATATTTCGCGGGGTACTAAATATTATATTTTGTGGTTTTCGAGTCATTACACAAAGAAAAACACATTAATTCAACACGCAAGAAAGTCCAGAGTACGACACAACGTAAAATACATAGGAAACCGGCACAATTCTTTGAAAATTCAACGCAACTGTGTAAAATATAGTTTGATCACTCTGTGAAAAGCCGCCATTGCAGTTCGGAATTGTGCGCGTGCGTACAAGTGTATAGGCTAATAAACGAACAATGTACCACAAGCATGGCATGAGTCGGCTAGTACGTACATAAATACGTAATTTGTTGCTATTGTATTTGAATCATGGAACGGAGGGAATCGATGGCATTTTGGCTTAATCGTTGCACCTTGAGCCTGCGATGCGCTAACGCAAACTCGATTTCTCGACTACGAAAAAAACAGAAAAAGAGGGATTTAAGACACTTGGCCTACAGGCCAGTGTAATCAGGTTCGTATATGTGAGTCATGACTGTATATAACTTCGAATTCATTCTCATTTGAAAGTCAAAGTTTCCTCGCGTGCCCTGCCAATACTAGGTCTAGGTCATACGTAGGCTGTGAGAAATTACATGCTTCTTAAGATTTTTATCAAATTTATTTTGAATCTAAAAAAGTACGGGTGGAAGTATAAATCCAAATATGACCTGTAGTATTTTGTCTCTATTAGTTGAGTGTTAATTATTTTCCCGCAACGTAAAATCAAAGAGTAGATTATTGGCTAATTTCAGTAATATTCTAATTCCTTCTCGATTTAAGAAGTTTATTGATAAACTTGTTTTCAAGTATTTGGGTTTGAAAGTATGCTGATAAAGAAATTATGACCAAATTAATTTGTTATCGTTTTTCTTCCTATGGGGGAAGAAATTCTCGATTATCAAATAGCTTGTTGTTTTTTTTGCTCAACATATATAATATAACTTTAACTGATGTGGCATCAAGTCAAGAAAAGCCATGATATGGCCTTAGTTACGCAAGAAGGTTGATAGCCTCCCTTGGAAATCAGCCTTTGCTGTACGGGTTAGCGTAGTAAAATAAAGTTTTACCTACCTTACCTACCTACCTAGCAATAGTTTATCAGAAACGTCATAGTAATTGCTTATAATTATAAAATTCGTGAGTCGTGATCGAATTTGGCGGAATTTGTTCAGTTGTCGATGGTTCTTGAAATTGAATCACAGGGGACCCAGGCTCTATTTGCCAACGCCCGCCTTTTGGGTCTCTGTGATTGAATCAGTGACCGCGCCTAAATGTCAAGAAACGCGGTGAGGTGGTCGCGTGAAAAGTATACCCGTTCGCAGGTTAGATCATGTCCAGCACCTAACCTGCGAACGGGCATACTCTTGGTACGAGATTGGTAAAACTGCTGTAATTAGAACAACCTTGCACCTAGAGCCTGAGTACGAGATTTAATGAGATAAGAGCTCCAAGGTGTGACGAGGATGCCCTTGCAGCAACTAATGACAACTGATTTACCAACTCTCAAGACCCAAGAGTAGGATTTCCGAATTACGTGTATTAAAAGAGTCTTTGCCGACTTTCTTCTACCGTGATCAGAAAAGTATTAATTTGATTATCAGGGCAGACTATAGTCAATACTATCGGCTTGTATATTGGGACTGCTTATGATTAAATTTTATCCTAAGAAAAGATTCACGCCATATATATTTAAACTAAACGGAATAAATTCTATTTTAATTTCTGTTATAAATAGTACTATTATAAATACCATCAGAAAGTATACAATGTAAATTTAAATTTATAGTACATGAAGCGGGACATAGTATACATATTAAACATCTTAGTTAGACTGCTATGATAAATATAGGAACATTCTCAGATGCAAAAGGTTAATTAAATATATTAACATGTATAACGTTTTTTCTATGTACACTTTCATCGAATTCTTGGACATTCTCAGTTCTCGCTGATATAAATTGACAGTCCTTCATGCTGACATACGCAGTAATTTTTCCCGACATTTAGTACTCGCGTGTTCAACATCTTTGGCGAGAACTTTCAAAGATTTCATGTCAAATTGTGAGAAAACATTTACACCTGAAAACTGGTTGACTAACATACCCTCCTTCAGGCATGACGTAAGTGACGTCATAGTTCCTGAAAGGCGTTTGATGAATTTAGCTGGTGTCCAGTCCTTCGCGTCAGGACGTTTCGCGTACTCTTGAATGACTGCGAGTTGAAGATGAGATAAAGTCAGAGCTCTAATTCCGCAACGGGGGGACTTGGACGAGTGAAACAAATGACGTAATGCGTGTAAACAAACGCGTCCACAGATAAATTGTTCAGCGTTCATAATTCCGCTTTCTAAAGTTTTGTACGAAAGCCGCCAAGATTCGTCTTGGAAATAACGATTTGGCTGCGCAATTGCATAAATTGTCGAGATAGAATCTCCCTTTTCTCCCTGGCCTTTGAGAAGTTCTGATTTAGAGTCCAGTCCTTTGACGGCGCTTTTTGTTAGTTTAATAGCGGGAATTAACGAGACAGTAAAAAACCCGGTGTCAGGGATATCGACATATATACGAGCTTGGTTACCGGAGACCCGGTACACTAGACCAACATTCCGATGTTTGTTCCACACGTCACGGACTGCTCGCCCCAGGGCCGTGGTGAAAACGTCGAGCAAAGTTCGTGTGTTTAAATACTTTGGTTCAGTTGTACTTCGTTCACTGCACACGTCATCCCATGAGACATTGTTGTATCTAGAGAATTTTTAAAAGTTGTTTTAGTAAGACGTTTAACTATGTTAGACATGAAAACTACAGTAGTTTACTATCGCAATGAAGTGGTGCCTGAAAAATCAAAGAAATTCCGAAAAATGACTTGAAATTCCTGCAATTTTTTAAACTGGCCACAAAATTATCAATCAAACGCTCTGTGATCAATGTGTTACCATCTCGAATTGAAAATTATTGTAGCTACTGTTTAATGTTAGCAACAGTAAATGAAACTTATGATTAATTGTACAAATGATGTGTTGGTAATTATTGTATGATGATAATAATTGTGATAGATGTTAATTATTAAGATGATCGATCGTTATTATCATGATTACCATTATTTACGGCTGTTGGTGAAGATTATGTGGTGGCAAGGTTAATGATGATAAGAATTAATGATGGTGGTGATCAGTCTCATATATATATACTACTGATGATTATTAATAATCAATTATAATTTGATATGATCATCACCAATAATAATTACATAGAACAAATATCATCAATCATACCTATGCATATCATCTTGCAATTTGATTTGAATCCTTCCGTTAGATGCATCACCGTCCACCTCATAATCTCTTTTAGAAATGTGTTTGAGTTCACAAGTCAATTTTATTTCACTCGTTGAGACCATTTCACAACGATGATCATCAAATGACATTGGATCAAACTCAAATCTTGCGTCATAGTTTGCCAGTGCACGAAATATTTCATTGATGTATTCCGCAACTTGCTGATATTTACTTCTTGAAATTCTCAATTCTCTCCTGTAATTGTGGTGAACAACACGATATATTTCTTCGTCACTTTCTTTAAATCCTGGCGAGTGGCTAAACCTGCAGAAAATAAATCATATGGGTTAAAAAAAGATCGTTACCATTGGCATTGCCGAGATCTGTTGGGATTCACACAGGGATTGCCGGAAGTTGCTGAGGGCAAGGGGTGCAATTGGTTAACAAGAGGGCATACTCCTTAACAAAAGGGCACCAATGAAAATGAAAGGGCGTCATGACCCTACATTCGTGTCATCCTCCCTCCCCCCGTCACCAATTTTTTTCGGACCGAATACAATTATTTAGGCACAATTCCTCCGTAATTTCTCGCCAAAAATTCTATAAGTAATGCTTTCCGTTTCACCTTCCGCCAAATGGATAAAAATTTTGCCGAATTCCTGACGACTGGGGGGTGGAACACCCCCACACAATCCTCGGACGACGTTTAATTCTGTCTGTTGTAAAAGTTTTGTGCACCCGTTACACTCATAGTCTGCACCCGCACTGCACCTACAAAGTTGAAAATGCAAAAGGCAAGGGGTGCACTTGCCCCGCTGCACCCGTGGTTTCGGCATCTCTGGATTCACATAGTTCACATTGAGATCATAGTTGACAATATTGTAGCGAGACAAGACCAAATCGCAGGGCGGTTGATTTCGAGGAAATAATTGCGTACGTTATATGCTTTTAGTTTCGTAATGTAGCTTTTGCAAAGTACTTTAATTGAGATTCGTGTAATGATAGAATTGTGTCAGCCTCTTCTCATTCTTCTTTTATTACAGAAAACGTACGTACTAACAGTAACATCAAAAAAAGTTATATATTTTTATCTATCGATGTCACTTTACACTATCAAAGTTTCTGTGATCACAGACACAGTAGGAATTTTGCATCGGTAAATTCTAAGTTTTGAACGATTTGTAAGAAATGTTTGATGGAACTGGCACAGTGTTAAACATTGAGTATGTTTCCTCAATCATTTCACTTTATCAGAAATCCTTCAAAACGTAGAATTTATACCTATATGCAAAATTCTTACTTTGATAGTGTAAATTAAAATCAGCCTTTATACTCTGCCCCGCGCTTAAACATTGCTTGGGTAAGGTTGATATGATCCAATGATTCTCGCTAACATAAATGCAGAGACCGAGTTCATTGGCCTCGATGTCGGTTGGTAAGGCACTTTGAAGTTCATGGCAATTCGCCAAATATCCTAATAAAACGACATCTAAATTTTGTTAATTAAATAACTATAACATTACTCATATAAGAAAGACCTTCGTACTACAAAAGTCTTTATAGTCTGTGGGCGTCCGCACCAGAATCGCAACTTGGCACAAGCTTTGATGATTCTGAGATATATATATATACTTCAATATAGTGACTTCTTGTGTTCTCGCCATGCAGTCTATGAAGTTGTTTTGTTTATTTAGAAATCTCAGTCTATATAGATTTAATATAATAGTCATATTTACGAACATATACGAATATTTCCTAATTATTATTTGGGCATTAATTGAGCAATATTTTAACCAGTTTGCCGAATAAATTCACTTTCTGTTAGTATTTTTGCACAAGTGAATATAACAAATCTTACAAGTTGATTTGTCAAATTTGACGTATGAAGCTGTTATATTCACCTACAGGCGAATATAACAAAACCGAAATTTTCAAAATGGCGGCTACTGAGCCGTTTTGTGAAAGTTACTGATAAAGAAATAAGCGAAATTAAAATAAATTCAGTCCCAAAAAACACAAAAGACTTGTGTAAAAATACTAAAACAATTATTCGCCTCAGGCTCGGTGATTATCGGGCGAATATTCACCTCGACTTCGTCTCGGCGATTCGGCGAATATTCCCCGATAACCACCTCGCCTTCGGCGAATAATTGTTAAATATTCTTGCAAACGCAAAGAATTTAAAAAGAATTCCACTTTACATCAGACAGAAACACTTTAGTTTTTTTTACGTCAACCAACATTGGTCACAGACTCATAATTTGGTATTGTCGGCAGGTTTTGACGTCATTCATATATGTTTTGGCGGTTATCGGCTGACATGGCAACGTATAAAGCTTGCCCAATATCACCACACGACGGAACCAAAGCTGACACGACAGCAACAGGGAACAAAGATTGTGATAAATGCATCATCTTGCATTATTACAACTTGCATTTATTACTCGGCATTTAATTGCTTCACAAAATCAAGGGAAAAAACACACATAAAATCTGATTCTTAGGCTATAAGCATTGCAATAACATGGTGAATCGTGGGGGGGGCATGGATTATACTCGGCATGCAAACCAAAACGGCTAAGGCTATTTACCGCTTGAGAGCAGGAAAGTTCAATGTCAGTTGATTTCATTGAAGCTAGGGCAACTAGAACGGATAAATATTTGTCGGATAAACACATCTTGCCTACTGCCTGGCCAGGAATTGATTATAGTAAAGAGTCTGGTTTTCTTCCAAACTTCAGACTCAGTATTTTCAGATCTGTGCTAATATAATTGAGACTACAATGGATTCTGTTCATGTCGACATTTTAAGTCATAAAGCAAACTGACAACAATTACAGCAATTGGCATTGTCTACACAATAGACGTGTACATAAATATTTCTGTAATATATTACCGAAGTAAGGTAACTTACCTAAGACCACGTAAAGAGAACTGTCTTCGAATTCTCATTTTCTTGAATATTTTCACAGTACGCCTGCAGTCGTGACCAAACATATGTACTGAATGTTTACTGTGAAACCCTTGTTTATGACTTTAACTTCTCCTCGTCGTATATCCAGTACAAATATGGCAACATATTTATCGCTGGACGTATATCACGTTTACAAACAAGGCTTGGTCTTCCGACATCGCACCGCGGTGCTGCATGCCCACATACTTTTTCAGTTTCAAGCACTTGACGGACTTCCTGTGCACTTTTATCTTCTTAAAGACTCAAAAACCTGCTTTCAAACCGATGAATAAAATCGCAATAAATGGTAAGATAATAAAAAGACGGTTAATTAATAAAATATTACACGCTTGTTAGTCATTTTTGCTTTAAAAGATTCTCTCAAAGATTTTATAAAAACAACCCTGCGACCCACGCCCTCACGACACGCCGTATACATGAAGTAAATAAACCATTTACGGTCACATGCATGAGGTATCATGTTGGCCGATCTCGAAATATCAGACGATTGAAAATTCGAAGAAGAATATAGTCTAAGCAGACTGTATCTCGCCCGAGCAGACTAAAAAGAATGTTCAAAAGATAGTAATTAAAAAAAAACTTCGAACTCTAGACGATGCAACTATATGAACGAAGTCGAAGGGTCTATACTCCTGTACTATAGTATAGTCGCTTGAAACGTCGAAACGTTCTTTTTGTATTTTTTAGGTCGTTGCATCATGTACAAAAGTAGTGTGCAGATTCTATTCTTCGACCGCTAACTATATACTCACGTCTGGCACCCATGCACCGTACCGTTCGAAATAATCTAAGAAGTATAGGCTAACAACTGTACTCTGTACAGTAGTCTGTAGACTAGTGAGATATTAAGTGAGGTCTGATTTAAATTACGTACAGAACATTCATTTGTATTCTGTGCTGATAGCAATACCATGCATGAATGCACACTAGTCACACTACACATCGCCGTTGATACTGTAATGTAAATATATTTATCCACAAATCACAAATTTGCACCTCCGAACGGGATCAAACACTAAACTAGAGAAACCTTATAGTTATAGAGTAGACTATATATACAGGGTGTATAAAAAAAATGTACACCCTTTCAAATTCAAATTAGCCATAACTTTTAAATATTCGTTGCTCTGCAGTAAGCTGGCCATTTTATATCTTATGGCTATGCAGACTTGAATAATGCTTAATTTAAACATTTTCCCGTTGAGTTGTGTATTTGTTCATACAAATAGACGTTATCCTAAATTCCCATGTGCAGAAGACCTTGTGTTTTCACGCATTCATTAATTCGAGAAATTATACGGCTGTCAAATTACTATACAATAGGTTACGGTTAATTTGAATTTGAAAGGGTGTATATTTTTTTATACACCCAGAGGTTGATAAAATGCATCATAACTGCAACAGATAGAAACTTGTTAAAATAATCAATCAATTGCAGGTGGGCTGTTTTAATTAACCTGCAAATTTCTTTTTAAACTGTTTAAAATGACACAATTTTCAATTAGGTACAAAGCCAATTCATGAAGCACTCTTTGAACTAATTATTTATCGGCGCTTTTCAACAGCAAATCCTTATTGGTCACGACTTACCAGGTCATAATCAGACATTGTTACTCACAGTTGGATGTTGGATTCACTGCATAAATTAGACCAGGCGACAGAATCATCGTTTAGTACCGAGCTGAAACGACTTTTTCCGGTCACAATGCAGTTAAAATACAAGACTATTGATCCAACTGTTTATTTCAAGATCAGAGAGCACAGAGTGAGCACTTCGTACAAAACGGTAAGTCGAAATAGCTGTTCACACTGACATGTCATGTCATGTCATGTCATGTCAGAATTATAACTTTTCTAGCCATCCAAATTTAGCCTCTCAAACCTGACGTCTTACCTAAACGTTTTATATGCACGCAGTTTTCATAATACATTTAAATTTATTAAATACAGTTTAACATTTGCGAATGCAAATCTCGAGTTCTGAAGTGTGAAACTCTGAGAGCAATGTATTTTACAAGATTTAAAACACTCAATAATTCACTGATGACGAAAATTAAGGCGGAGGAAGTCACTACCGTCTCGGTAGTTGTATATTTGATAAAAAATCATGTTTATTTATACCAACTTTATAGCTTTGATTTACTCGGCTAAGACATCGTTTATTTCTAAAATTACTTCGCCAATGAAATCATCAGAGGGGTCGTTTTTTAAGCCATTTAAAACACTCGCACTCATAAAGCACTCCTGCATGTTCATGTTTTAAATAGTACATAAATTTTACTTTGCCATGCACAGAATCACACACAAAGCGCCAACACAACAACGTCGTAGTGTGCATGTCCCAGCCATTACTCATTAGTTCCCAGTCCTTACACAAGCTTGTGAGAATGTGAGTTGATTGAACTTTTCTTTTCTAGAATGCCCACCATGCATACCTCACTGATCCTTGTTTGCATCGCGTGGATTTCGCTGAGTCTTATGTGGTTGAGTACCTCAGCTGAACTAAAGGCAAGTAATTCTACAGTAACACTATAGTAATCTCCACTTATACTGTATAGATGGGTTAGGGTTAGGTCACTAAGTATAGGATATGCGTGATAGCTGAAATACCTTTCTATTGTAGAAAGTCAGTCTTCGGGGTTATGATCCTGGAAAATGTAATAAAG
Source organism: Paramuricea clavata (assembly GCA_902702795.2). Taxonomy (NCBI): domain Eukaryota; kingdom Metazoa; phylum Cnidaria; class Anthozoa; order Malacalcyonacea; family Plexauridae; genus Paramuricea; species Paramuricea clavata. The sequence continues at coordinate 12,945 of CACRXK020005897.1, forward strand.
GAAATCATGGCAAGTTAGTCATGGTCAAAAATCGTGAGGACAATGACAAACTGTTGGTCTGTGCTGAAGAAAATAAAGTTTATCTCTGGAAACCAACTGATGGTAAGGTTTCATATTGCATTCTTATTATACAAGATGACACAACTCACTGAAATTAATCAGGATTTTGCAAACGAATCTTTACAAGGTTCCAATCCAACGGGAGAGTATTTCAATCCTGCGTATGACTGTTCAGATGCTCTCAACAAAATCTCTGAGGCGAAGGATGGGTTTTATTGGATCAAGTTATCTGGAAATATTCCAAAAAAGGTACTTCTATATATCAGCCATGCTCGCTGCAATTTATGATCGTGATAACTGGTTTACGCCTTTACTCTACAACACTTTTTGTTCTAGGCGTATTGTGACATGAGCACTGACGGAGGAGGCTGGGTGCTAATTGGTCGTAAAACAAACGCGGTCACGTGGACAGTACCATCTAATAACAAGACAGTTGAACCATTTGGCGAACCTCATTGGTCCAGCTCACTTGGTGATGCTCCAATCGTCGACTTCCGGGTTCAACTAGCAACACAAGAAGATTTTAGTGCAACAAAGGCTCATTGGTGGGTACATTATCAAGAAGAAAATTTAAATCGTAAATCTGTTCTTTCGAAAGTTGTCTTGCGTTGAGCGGTATTCTGTTTACAAGCAATCATCACTGTTTAGTGTTGCTTACATGTATTAGGGCCAGATGTCCTGTAAATCGTCAATTTTGTTACACAACATAAAATTAACATTAGAACTCAGGAGAAATAAGTTTGTTTTCTAGTTAATTATTGATCATGGTGGTCATTGTGGATGCATAATAAACATAATCATAATATAAATTAAATGGATGGTAATGGTGATGTCATGAATAATCAGTGAACTCTATATATATATATATCTGGAACGATAACATTCAGTCATTTGATTGCGAAAAAAATGAAGCCTCGATACCAGTCTTTCACGCGGATTGGACGTCAGTCTCAGTCCCTCAAACGTCAGGTTTACGCGGATTGGACGTCAGTTTCATTCCCCCTCTTGCAAACCGTTGCACGGCCAGTATAAATTTGAACGCAATCACGAAAAAAAAATTAAAAACATGGCCAACTCAATGCAATACATTTTAGGAGCAAACTGTTTTGCTCCTAAAATTTACTGCATTGAGTTCGCTGTCGGAAAAAAGTCGAGGAAAACTTCCCCGTGTGGAGAAAAGAATCACTTTTTCAAATATATTGTGTCGTACTGTCGTTCTGGATGCACAAGGAAAGAGATATTCTTGCGAGAAAATTTCATTTCACAGGTAGGTAAATTGACTTGCAACTGTGACTTTGCCGTTGCCATTTTTCGCGATTGTTTGAATTGTTTTTTAGTTTACCAGTTTTATAGTTTTTAGTCAATACACTGGTACGTTATTTTTTAAAGAATTTATTGTGTGGTCGGAATTTGCCTGCCAGCAAAATGTAAATGAATATGTACGTGTGTTTGAATATAAATTAGACCATATGGGCTTAGTAAAAAATTATTTTAATAACTACGTTTCGGAGTATAACTCCATCTTCAGGTTAAAAGTGAATAAAGATATAAAAACTGTGATAAAAACTTTCAAAACAATTACAAATTTTATATGTAAGTGATTTTTAATACTGTAAGAAAGTTCTTGAACAGTTGATGACGAAGACAATGACGAATACTTATGTCGTGATTTTTTTGTCGGCTTCACTTTTCGCTCGCTGTTATCGTTCCAGATATATATATATATATATATAGAGAGTTCACTGTGAATAATACGTACGATGAGTGCTTTAAAATTCTTTCCATAACTGTATAGGTCATTCAGACTAAAGACCAAACGTCCTTTAAAGAATCTTTTGATGCTCAATGAAGGAGGATGTGGTAGACTATCGCCAGGAATTGGAAATATTTCTTATGTTAAAGATCTTGAGACTAACGAGATTGTCACGACAAAATTTCGTTGTTCACAATTCAGTTCTTATCATTCCAAGTCAGACGGTTTTGGTTGGGTAAGTTTTTTTCAGGCCACAAAATATTTCATATTACAATCTTGTTCCTTCACATATTCTAAATTCGAGTTAAGAAACTCTGACGTTTAATTCCAGAATTGCAGAATTACATGAAGTTAAATTTATTATAGGACATGTTGAACAATTGTTTGAACCGTCGATGTTCACCTGGTTTTGCCTTCCACAAAAAGTATCCAGTACAAATTGACTATTCAGGAGCTTTTAGGTAAGTATCACACTGGGGAAGATGGTTCTATGGCGGTTTGTGACTGCTTCTTTGTTTGGAGGAAATCGCAGTGAATGAACGCTATTCGTTTGACATGCGTACATCATGGCAAAACAATGATCTATAATGCTGCATATTTAATCTTTTCTACAGCTATAGTTCGTCTGGAAATACTTCAGGAATCACCCATGAGTCAACCTCATTTATTGGCTGTGAAAATCATAAAGTAAGTTTCTCTTGGTATTATTTTAGTAATAATCCGTGGTAACGTTAAAAGCAAAACATCAGTAATATAATAACAGTTCATGAGTATAAATTAGCCAACCATATTACTTTACCTTGCTCACACGATGATACTGGAGACTTGGTCAGTAAAATATATTGATCTAGTCCTGGCACTGATCAAAATTAATTCAGACCAAGGAGTTGGTCAAAATTAAATTACTTTACTCTAATGAAAGTCTATGAGATTTCAAACCCTCAAACCCGAATTGATTTTCTCCCTGCATGCAGTTAGACCCGTTTTGATTCACATCACAAAGGTCACAAAAAATTGGTATGATTTTTCTTACCACTTCAGTGCTGTGGTTGTTTTGGTCCTGTTGGTGGCAAGAAAAATTACTGTGGCATTGAATGCAGAGCTAAAAATGGTGGAACTATTGAAAAGAATGTCTACACATGGTTTTGGGTGAGATCATCACTACCAAAAAGAGTCTGGAACAAATGTATGGAGTACAAAGTGACTGTTGGTCAAGGAAAAGTGGTTTGGTACAAGTTATACAATGGAAATGCTGTTCCAGTGATGGTCAGTCATTTTACTTTCCTTCATTTATTTCTATGATAATAACTATTAACATCGCTTAAATATTGTGGTTTGGGAATCGTTTTCTTTTTAACTTTTGAAATAAAAGTGCAATAAACGACCATAACTTTTTTGTGTCTTTTTAGGGTCGATGTGATCAGAATGAAGTTCTTCTGAACGATGGCGTAAGGCATTGTAGATATAAGATATGTTAAACACAGTGAAATGAATACAACTGGCCTCCAACTGGAAATTTGAAGCCAAACTTGAAAGCCATGCAGTCCCATTCATTTCACGCATGCAAAGAGCGCGGCCAATCAGTCCATTCAGGAACATGAATATGTATTTTTGAAAACCATCTTAAAATTTACACAAAAAGCTAGCTTTTAACAGCGCTTAAATTAGCTTCTTCTTAATGCATTTATTTATGTAAACCTCCTAGTAGACTTTACTTTTAGTTTTTTTCTCATTTTCTAATAATTGTTTACGCGAGAGAATCGCGAGGCATAAACACGTGGGTCTTGATCACCAGACACGCGTGTCTGGGTGTCAAATTTGGCTTCAAGGAAGGCAGTTTATCTGAAGGTAGCGTTCCAGTTATATTCATTTCACTGGCTAAACATAATACAAAAATGAAGCGTAATATTTTTTCCCGTTAAAACCAGGTTGAAACCACTAATCTCATATATAGAACTGGACAAACTAAATATGCCAGCCTACTACGGTCTACGGTCATATTCCTTTACAGATTGTTGTTGTCCCAGATAGTGCCGCTGCCCAGAAAGTACCGCCTGTGCCAGGGTTACTGGAATACCGCAAGGACACCAAGAAACTTTATGTAAGATCAAATGAAACATGGAATGTGATTGGTGAAGACAAGAAGGTAACATTGACTTTGATATTCCCATTAAATAATTTCCCATGCCAAAATACTGGAGATTTAAACAATACAATGCAATTTATTTAAAGTCAAAAGCATAGGGAATGGTTGCACAATTTCCCGAGCCATAAGCTCATGTTAAAAATGCTTGACTATATCTGCTCTATATGTACAATTATAAAATAGGTAATTAGACTATTTAATTAAACAACTAGAACTAAATTTAAAATATTAATTATAAACGTTAAAAGTTGTATACATCTCGCACACTTACAACCCAGATTTGACTTGTCAGTAAAATCTATTGTAGAAATTAGAGTACAAAACTCGGTTAATTAACGACTTAGAGTTTTTAATATTAGTTATATTAGTTAGTTATACTTAAGCCGGCTAGTACGAAATCCGAACGAGGTATTACAACTGACCACGGTTAATAGAATTAGATTAACCGTGAACTGACTAATTTAATATCTTGATATGTTCTATACCAATTAGCTTAATATAAAATTGGAAAAACTGGAGAAAAATGTGGCTGAACTCAAAACACGGTTAGGAAGTGCAAACAAGACTGTCAACGATCATATCATGGACAAAGGTTGGCAATGCAGTTATTTTGTATCGTTATTTAGTCTAATTAAATTATCCCTACACACTTACTCACAATCTTAATAAAAAGTTCAACATGTACAATGTTATTTGACTACGATAACTTATCGTACTATGAAGTATGAAAAGTGCCGGTATATAGTTATACTAAGGTTACAATATCTAATTTGGTTGTTCGATGTAAGTGAGAATTTCATGGTAAACATTTATCTAGGCTTCAAATGCAATTGCTCCCTGCAAAGATAGTATCATCACGGAGGGGGAATGGGGGATAGAGAGTCGGGGAGTCCGGTGCCCCCTAGACTTTCCAAAGTCCGCGGTTCGTGGTTCCTGGAAGCGACGGACTTTTGTCACCCGCAAGCGCGCCAAATTCACCGGTGCATATTTGCTCCGGTGACGTCAGTGAATGCTCATTATTATTATGAACAAAACAATTATAACTAGTGAAATCGACATGGTGAACGCCCACTATATCATAATTGATTTTCGCGCCAAATTTTTCAGTAAGATTCAAAATCAGGCAAGTGACGCAAGTCGCTCGCTTCCGTCTTTCTCAAGCGCTCCCTTCTTGCTACGCGCGGTCCCTAGCGAGCGACTTGGGCAAGTCTAGGTGCCTCCTTACACTTTTCTTCAGGACCAATTTTGTAATTCTTTCAAAACTGAGCCGAAATTGGGGGTCGCGTAAGTCGCGTAACCTCTCGATGTTTTTATCCACGACATAAATATTTCAAACGTATCTAAATTGCATGAAATAGCGTTTCGCAGACCCTAAAAATAGAAAATTTTCCTGGGGACGATGTCCCCGACCGACCAGACGATTAGGTCCTCCCACTGGTTTGGGGCTGGCTACGCCCCCTGATTATGATTTCAAATCAATCCTCACAACCACCCGCTACTGCTTTGAAAAGTGTTTGTTCTAGATATTTGGCTCTGAACAGTTTTAGGAAAGGTTTGCAATTCACATCTTGACAACACATTCTTATTCTGTTAGTTCAATCCACCACAAGCAAACCTACATCGGCAACAGCGACACCCACCAAAGTCAGAAGTTGTTCAAGTTTATACAAATCTGGTGAAAGAAAAGACGGTGTTTACACTATTAATCCTGATGGCCTTGGATCTTTCAAAGTCAGATGTGATATGCAAACAGATGGTGGAGGGTGGGCAGTGTTCCAAAGAAGACAAGACGCAAGTGTAGATTTCTATCGTGGATGGCAAGATTACAAAAATGGTTTTGGTGATCTTAACGGGAATTTTTGGCTTGGGTTTGATAAAATACATCGTTTGACAAAATCAGGACAAAATGTTCTAAGACTGGACTTGATGGATTGGACTAACGACACAGCGTACGCAAAGTATGGATCATTTTCTGTGACGTCTGACGGTTATAAACTGAACCTTGGTAGTTTTTCAGGTGAATATGATTTGATAAATATGAATTTTATACAATACAGCACAAGTCTTAAGGTCATGTTACATGCAGCAGGCAACTTTTGCAGCACCTACAGCAATGCAATTTCGGACATAAAGCCATGTTATCTAAAACGTAGTCATATATGACTGAAAAATGTTGGCGGCAGAGTAAAATGTAGGCCATACTCACAATTTCTCAGTGACTACGTTTAAAAATTTGTATTATACTAGTACGCAAGTATGACGGTGTTTTAATAATCTATGAAATTATAAAGGCTGTAAACCCAAATCATGCACAGACAATTTTAAACGAAAACATTAAAATATGCTCAAAAAGGTTAGCCATTGAAAATTGGACAATACCAAAAAAATGGCAAACACTGTTTAAAATTAAACTTGTTGATATGATAATATACACATTTTAAACTTATCACAAACTCTAAAATCCCAAATTTTTTAAGGACTTTTATATATCTAAGGTAATGCTGGTGATTCGTTGAAATATCACAACGGAATGAAGTTCACTACTTACGATAGAGATAATGATCAAGGTGACGGCGAAAACTGCGCTGTGTCTTGGCAAGGTGCTTGGTGGTATAAGAGCTGTCAACACTCCAACCTCAATGGTCGCTACCTCAAGGCAGGGGAGACTTCTGCGAAAGGAATAAGATGGTGGCACTGGAAAAGCGACAACAGATCCATGAAGAAAACTGAGTTGAAAATACGTCCTGCTGGATTTTAGAAATCCCAGGGACACGTTTTCTTTTCAAACACACACTGAACAATTGTGTAGTTACAAGAGAAAAAGAAGTTAATTCATCGTGCACACTACATAACGAGATTCTTTTAGATAAAGATCTGTACAATATAGATACTATAATCACTGTATGTATATCGCCAATTACAGTCGTAACACTAATTAAAAGTTGTAAGAGCTTCTGGCATCATGTCTGGATTTTTTATATGAATTTGTCTGTTTAAAAACTGCTAAATAAATAAAATGGTTTTTGTCCCAGACAATTCACCAATGACGGTTGACGGTTTCTTCAGTGAGAATGTCTCTGCGAGGTATTTACATTTATATGAATAATAGTAAAATATTGTAGTCTAAAGAAGAAAAGTACTAGAATCTAATTAAACATATTCTATATACAAATCGTCCTCCCAACGCACCCGTTCGTCATCTTGTTAGAATTTGAATTTCAAAAGCTTTACGTATTTCCGTCCCCCTTGATTGCATCATTATGGTCGGTAAAAGTTTCAAGGTCATTGGCGGTTCCTTGAGCGATGTTTTGTCGTGAGTGTTAAGAGGTACTAAAGTTATTTATTGTTGAGATATAAAACAAAATTTAAGATTAACATTAACTTCGACTGCAGATTCCAGCCTCAATATGATTCCCATAATTTCAAAAATACTAACAATTGAGACTATGATGGACTCTGCTCATGTCATTTTAAGTCAAAAAGCAAACTGACAACAACTACAGCGGCTCTATACTATACACGTCAGTAAAGATTTCTGTAATACAATACCGAATAACTGGCTATAGTAACTCCAGACGAAGGGCCTTCGCTCGAAACGTCGAAATTCCGGTCCCCTTGTATTTTTCAGGAAGTTGCATCCCTACAACGAAAGCTTTTTAATACTTAGTAATACCTAGGTCTAAGACTACATAAAGAGAACTGTCTTCGAATTCTCATTTTCTTGAATATTTTCACAGTATACGCCTGCAGTCGTGACTAAACGTGACTAAGAATATAGTCTGCATGTGAAAGCAGACTGTCCTTCGCCCATGCAAGCAGGCTAAGAAGAATATTCAAATATAGTAATTTTATAAACTGCAAACTCTATAGATGATGCAACTATATATATTGATACGGATCGAATTGTTCTTTTTAGGTCGTTGCATCAATACATCATGTACAAAACTAGTAATGTGCAGATTCTATTCTTTGATTAGTGCCAACTATAATGGCACCCACCTTTCGAAATAATTTAAAAAGTATATATAGCAACTGTAGAGTGAGATATTAAGCGAGGTTTGGTTTAAACAGACCATTGAATTATGTGTTGATAATGATCTGGCCATAGGCATGCATGAAGGCAGACTTTATACAACGCCGTTGATAATGTAATGTATATTTATCCACAGATCACATATTAATTTTGTACTTCAGAACGGATTCAAACACAAAAAAGACCTTAGACCTAAGACTAGGTTGATAAAATAACTTTAAAAAGAAATCGGTTAAAATATAACCAGTAAGTTAGTTTTCTCGCCAGATTCAAAATGAAACTGCATGAGGGAGAGACTTTTGCAGTGCGTTTATTGCACAATTCTGAATTTGGTCTAAGTTGATAACTATATATATATACATCACAGCTTCATGGCCAACCAAGATCCTGGGTACGAGGTTGCTTCATGGCTACAACATGACATATATTAAGTCAACCTTGCATTCTGGTTCCTTGACTGTACAAATATTGGTTAAAATAACTTGCAATGAATTAGTTGTCGCACTAGATTCAAAATGAAACCGAGACAACCAATTGCAGGTGAGCTGTTTTAACTTGCAATTTCTTTTTCAACATGCAGTGTTTATCGCACAATTTTAATTCAATTAGGTCTACTAACGCCAATCCATGAAGGACTCCCGGCGGCCAATAAAAGATTTTGGAAACTCTCCTAATTCTTAATTCCAACAATTTTCCGGCCTATAGTCATAGAATTAGTCCACCATCAAGGCATCAACCTAAACATAAGTGTAACCAAACTAATTCATATGAATATAAACTATATATGAAATATATCAAATCTATATGTTTAATCCTTGACCTTGTTTAAACCTATATATAACAAATACACATCATTATACACAATATACACTCTATAATACCCTCTATACAGTCAGCATGACTAAATAGTAATTTTGACAATTTAATTGCACTGGTATACCATATATTGACCGCGATATATATTGTCTATGTATTCATTGTTAGTACTTTCATTACAGTTATGATGATATAAGGTAAAATTGGGTGTTTATTATTATGCCAGATTTAGTAAAATTGCAGACTGTTTATCATCTGAACGAATTGTTTATCGGCGCTTTTCAACAGCAAATCCTTATTATCACCACTCACCAGTTCATAAACAGACATTGTTACTCACTGTTGGATGTTGAGTTCACTGCATGCATAAATTAGACCAGGCGACTGCATCACTGCTGTAATACCGAGCTGAAACGACTTTATCCGGTCACGATGCAGTTAAAATACAAGACTCTTGAATCAACTGTTTATTCGAAGATCAGAGAGCACAGACTGAGGACTTCGTACAAAACGGTAAGTCAAAATTGTTGTCATACCTACAATGTCGGAATTAACGTCCCTATAGCCTTTCAAATGTATAACCTCTCAAAGGCCTGGCGCCATACCCAAACTTTTTAGTGTACGTAGTTTTCATAATACACTTTATTTAATACAGTTTAACCACTTGTGTAAAACTCTCACTGAGAGCAATGTATTGCATACAAGATATAAATTTTACTTTGCCATAAGCTTGCGAGTTGATCGACTAATTTTTCTTTTCTAGAATATTCAACGTCATGCATACCTCACTGTTCGTTGTTTGCATAGCGTGGATTTCGCTGGGTCATATGTGGTCGAGTACGTCAGCTGAACTGAAGGCAAGTTATTCTATAGTAATATACTAGTGATTTACACTTACTGTAGAGATGTCCCGCCTTAATTTTTCTGCCCGTAAGTCTTCCCTAAAAAGGCGGCTGCTACGCACGCTATACAGTATAAGTCCAGACAAAATGTTGGTATTCATGCAGCTACAATTTTTTCTTTACAAAGACTTAATATGCAGATTCAAGCATATAGGTTACGATAGCTGTATTCACGTATAGGAATATAGCTGGGATATATAGCCAATTAAAAAAGGTTGTCCTAGCTTTGCAAACTCTTAAACCTTAAACTACTGTATATACAATAAGTGCGTAAAGCTTGATGGGAGCACAAGTTTCAAGCTTAGTATAGTTGAATATTGCAGCTATTTGTGAATGAATTGTTCTCCTATAGATATATAGCATTGTCTCTATGAAATGAGCCCCATATATGATTTCTAAACTGATTAAATGATGCTCCCATCATGCTTTGCACGCTTAAAGTTTAAGGTTTAAGGTTTAGAGTTTAAGGTTTGCAAAGGAGAATCTTTTTTGAATTAGCTGTATCTAATAGCTGAAATACGTAATGCTGGATATATACTTTTCTAGAAAGTCAGTCTTCGGGGTTATGATCCTGGAAAATGTAATATAGGAAATCATGGCAAGTTAGTCATGGTCAAAAATCGTGAGGACAATGACAAACTGTTGGTCTGTGCTGAAGAAAATAAAGTTTATCTCTGGAAAGCAACTGATGGTAAGGTTTCATATTGCATTCTTATTACAAGCTGACAAAATTCACAAACTAATCGTGATTTGCAAACGAATCTTTACAAGGTTCCAATTCAACAGGCGAGTTTTTCAATCCTGCATATGACTGTTCAGATGCTCTCGACAAAATCTCTGGGGCAAAGGATGGGTTTTATTGGATCAAAGTATCTGGAAATGTTCCAAAAAAGGTAGTTCTATATATCAACCATGCTCGCTGCATTTTATGATCATGATAAAGTTTATGACTTTGGCTCAGCAACACATTTTGTTCTAGGCGTATTGTGACATGAGCACTGACGGAGGAGCATGGGTGCTAATTGGTCGTAAAACGGACGCCGTCACGTGGACAGTACCATCCAATAACAAGACAGTTGAACCATTTGGCAAACCTCATTGGTCCAGCTCACTTGGTGATGCTCCAATCGTCGACTTTCGGGTTCAAGTAGCAACAAAAGAAGATTTCAGTGCGACAAGAGCTCATTGGTGAGTACATTAATAACGAAAGAAACCATCTTTCAAAGGTTGTTTTAATTTTGTGTTGAGCTCGTATTCTGTTTACATGCAATAATCACTGTTTAATGTTGTTCACATGTATGAAGGCCATACTTCTTGTAAGAATTCAATTTTGTTACAAAACATGAAATGAGCATATGCATTAAGGCACTAACTTTGTTTTACAGTAAATTGATGATCATGCATGACGATTATTATGGATACGTGATGGTGATGTCATGAATAATACTTGTATAATGACTGTGAAAATTCTTTTCATAACTGCATAGGTCATTCAGACTAAAAAACAAACGTCCTTTGAAGAATCTTTTGATGCTCAATGAAGGAGGATGTGGTAGATTATGGCCAGGAATTGGAGATATTTCTTATGTTAAAGATCTTCAGACTGAGGAAATTGTCACGACAAAATTTCGCTGTTCACAATTCAGTTCTCATCATTCCAAGTCAGACGGTTTTAGTTGGGTAAGTTTTTCAAGAATCCAAATATTTCATATTATAAAAACTTTTTCTTTACAATATTCTAAATTCGAGAATTAAGAAACTTTGAATTAAACGCTGTAAAAATTACACATTATACATCACAATTCGTTATAGGACATGTTGAACAGTTGTTTGAACAGTCCATGTTCACCTGGCTTTGCCTTCCACAAAAAGTATCCAGTTCAAATTGACTTTTCAGGAGGTTTTAGGTAAATATAAAAAAATATTAGTCTTATGGTTTTCAACGTTGATACATCACGGTAAAACAATGACCTAATATGAATCATGTTTTTACAGCTATAGTGCGTCCGGAAATACCACTTCAGGAATATCCCATGAGTCAACCTCGTTTGTTGGCTGTGAAAATCATAAAGTAAGTTTCTCTTGGTTTTACTTTATAGTTTAGTCCGTGGTAACCTTAAAAGGAAAACATCATGCTTTAATTAATAATTCATGAGTAAATTTGCCACTGAACCATATATTCTACATCATCTTGCTCAGACGATGATACTGGCGACTTGGTGAAGTCACGGTTAATAGAACTAGGTGAAGTATATTGATCCAGTCCTGGCATTGATCAAAATTAATTCAGTTCTAGGACCTGGTCAAAATTACAGTAATTGAGTTTATTCAATTATTCTATAATAATGATCTATAAAATCTTTATAAGAATAAGATTTTATTTCAAATCCTCAAACCCTGATTGAATGGCATGTTCTCCCATATAACTGGAACAAACTACTCGGACCTGATTTGATTCACATCACAAAGACTACAAAAAGTTGGTATCATTGTTCTTACCACTTTAGTGTTGTGGTTGTTTTGGTCCTGTTGGTGGTAAAAAAAATTACTGTGACACTGAATGCAGACCTAAAAAGGGTGGAACAATTGAGAAGAATGTCTATACATGGTTTTGGGTGAGATCATCACTACCCAAAAGAGTCTGGAACAAATGTATGGAGTATAAAGTGACTGTTGCTCAAGGGAAAGTGGTTTGGTACAAGTTATATAATGGAAATACTGTCCCAGTGAAGGTCAGTCATAATTTACTCTAGCTTTTGATGGTGATAACGATCATGGCATCATGCAGATTATTATAAATATACGATATTGACTATTAAATTAGATTAGATGAGAACATGACAAATTAAATTCATAATTTCATTCTTTATTATGTTTTTGCATATTTCTATAGAAAATGTAAACATCGCGTTCCTTGCAATACATCCCAAAAATAATTATGCGCATGCTCCTTTAATTGTGTCTTTTTATAGGGTCGGTGTGATCAGAATGAAGCTCTTCTGAACGATGGTGTACGACAATCATTTATAATATAAGATTTGTAAATTCTGAACATTTTGCCGTATTGATATACAGTTATATCAACACTCGTGAAAATTGGGACTTGAACTCGAAATTGTGTGAAAAGTAAAAACACTCCTCTCTCCGGGCTTTGGGTTTCCAATCAATTTCTGCGGCGTTTTCCCAATTTCCACTCATGTTGATATAACACGGAAAATGTTTTATATTTGTTAAATACTAAACATAAAATTACATGACTAATACTTCTCCTAATTGTACTATAAAGTGTGTCATGTCTTCTAAAACAAACTAAATAAACACATGTTTAATTTTATTCTCACTGATCCTTTAAAGATTGTTGTTGTCCCAGATAGCGCAGCTGCCCAAAAAGTCCCCCCTGTGCCTGGGTTATTGGAATACCGTAAAGACACCCAGAAACTTTATGTAAGATCAAATAAAACATGGAATGTGATTGGTGAAGAAAAAAAGGTAACATTTACCTGACAATGTGAGTAATTAAAATGCTATCGTTTTTATCAGTAAAAGAAAGATCAACGAAAGAGCAAATGAGTACTTGTATACCTGATCTATATACCATTATAATGATAGAAACGCAAAAATAAAATAACTAACTGAAGTTCATATTTATTGGATGAAAATAATTTCACAATATTATCAATTGATCATGAAGACATTGTATTCAATACTTGAACCATACATTCTTCAAAAGTTTGTCCCTGCTCTTGCTATAAGAATGTAGAGATTGATACTGACAAAGAAAATTACGTTGAATTTCCGTTGGACGAGATTAACTATTACGCATTAGAATAGAAATATACTGAAACTAGAGGGCACTCAGAGACTGCATACCTCCGCCCGTTACTCGGAAGTGAAAGGCAACCTTGGAATTTCCTAAGAAATCCACTTTACAATTCTTAAGCATAAAAGATTTCAGGCCCCCGCGAATTGAAATCGAA